>JAJOOR010018207.1:0-22577 GCA_036250505.1 Solanum acaule | reverse complement strand
CGTAGCAAATAGTTGAAAAATTCCCTACAAATTTTAAGTCGTCGCTATTTAACACCTTACATATTTTGTGACAATTTTTTTGTTGTAATTAAATCACTTATTGATTAGAGACAGTAAAATCTTTGTCACCAATTATTTATACTATTAGTGATGAAAATAAATGTCATAATTAAATCTAATTTTTTATAGCTAAAACTTATAATATTTAACTACGAACTCTAATTTGTTGATATTGTAACAACATATTTGTTTAAATGAATTTTTTTTGTGTCCAAAATTAATAAATTTTAAGACAAAAAATAATTTGTCATGAATTAGATACATTATTAGTGACGAAATAATGTGTCACTAATAACTTTAAATTCGTGACTAACACTACTTAACAAATGGGGCCAATTAATTTTTTGGTGGAAAACTTTAGTGGACAAAACTTTGCTACGGATTTTTATGTTTCCTCACTAAAAATATGTGTTTCATATATTTAAGCACGAAAAGTAAATTTTGTCACTAAAAATGAAAAATTAGTGACGAATTTGATGTCGTAGCTAATAATTTCGTAGCTATATATCATATTTGTTGTAGTGTGCACACTCGAACTACGTTGGCACCAACCAAGTAAAAAATAACATAAAATTTTAAAAAGAATAAAAAAAAGAATCTTTTGAATAAAGAATATCGAACTCAATTAGCGCTGCCTACGTATCTCATTAATGAGAATCATGTTTGCATAGTTTGTTCAGATATGGCATAAAACCTATATTTTGAACAACAAATGAATTTTTGAAAGGAAACATAATGGGAATGAAAAACCAATGAGCCACATTGAAAGACGGGCAACCTAAATTTAACAAAAAATATTTTTTATTATTTAAAGAAAACTTAACAAGAATGAAGAAATAAGTGAGTCACATTGAAGGGCAGACCACCCAAATTAACAAAAAATCTTTTTTATTAATTAAAGAAAAAGTAACGAAAATAAAAAATTAATAAGTCACACTGAAGGGCGGACAACCTAACGTAAAAAATGTCTTTTTTATTAATTAAAGAAAAAGTAACAAAAATGAAAAATGAATGAGTCATATTGAAGGGCGGACCACCCAAACTTTAAATGTCAAACAAACAATCATTTTTAATGGAATGTAAGATAAATAAAATCAAAGATATGTATATACAATAAATGTAACATCTTGTACAGAAAGTTAATACAAAAGGTACAAACGAACTCGGAGTGATGCCTCCTAAATCTGGAGTTTGAGCACAAGCTTGGTGAAATTTTTGAGGGCATTCCTTACAAAATGTATGGGGTTACGTCCTGATCACTCTTTGTTCTAGATTGCTTTGAGAAATTCCCTTGAATTTCTATTATATTATATGATGTATGCTAAATGGCTTGTGTAGGGCCTCTCGGGGTTCTATACCCCATGTTACACCTAGGGTCTACCTTGGGTCGTAACAAACTTGGTATTCAGAGAACAAGGTTTAGAAAGGTCCTAGGAAGCCACATCGAATAAAGTCTTGTTTATGAGTCTTAAGCGCGCCACATTTATGAATGAGAGGCTATAAGATGATTAGGAAACTCCACTTCTTTCATTACTCTAAAGTATGCAATAGAGTTTAACTCTATAATGTCTCTCTCCTAATCCTTATCCGATGCTCTACATGAGATCGACACTCGAAGGCATACGCTAGAAGGAATGCAGGATAGAATGTGGAACGCGAAGCTCCTCCTCAACCTCCTCAAGTTCATGTTGACCCTTTTGCCAAACAAGTGACTAATGCCGAGTTTAGGATTGCTTTTCAACTATTGGCTCAAGCTAATAGGGAGGTTGCGGTCCCCATGAACCCAAATGTGGGTATGGCGACAACAAGAGTGAGAGACTTCACTAGAATGAATACTCTGGAGTTTTATGGTTCTAAGGTTGACAAAAATCCTCAAGAGTTCATTGACGAAGTGTATAAGGTATTGATATTAATGGGAGTGACACCGGTTGAAAAGGAGAAATATAATTGGCCACTTACCAACTTAAGGGTGTTGCTCAAGTTTGGTGCAACCAATGGAAGGAAGGGAGGGTAGTACATGCAGGTCCTCTCGTTAGGGAAATACTTAAAGTTGCCTTACTTGATATATTATCTCCACTTGAAATATGTTTTGATGTTCACATAATTGTCTAGGTATGCTCATACTATGGTTGCCGATCCTAGGGTAAGATTGAGTAACTTTGTTTCGAGTGCGTCTGAAATGGTGGTTAAGGAATCTTGTACAATTAGTCTTAACAATGATATGAACATGTATTTTCTCATGGTTCATTCTGAACAAATTGAATAGGATAAACTTATGGAAAGATCTAGGGAACTGAAGAAGGCAATGACCGGTAATGGTAGCTTCTCACACACAAGGTCCGATGAACATTGTTTTTCTAAGTTTCGACAAAGGTTTTCTTGTCAAGGTTCCTCCAATACTCCTCCTAAGTTCAACCAATATAGGATGTCTAACCCTAAGCCTCGAGTAGGAGACAATAATGGATCTTCCTTGCCTACTTGTGCTAAGTGTGGAAAGAAGCATGATGGTAGATGTCTAGTTGTTCTAATGTGCCCTTTGGTTGTGTTAAGATGTATCACCTGATAAGGGTTTGTCCCTCAGTTGCTAAGAATGAAGGAGATAATTGTTGACGGGCTCAACCTAATCTTTTTCCAGTTTTAACGGGAGTCTGAAATAAAACACATTTTATGTACTTCAGACTCGTCATGAGTAATAGGGTTTTCTTGATGTGGTTATTGATATGTTGAAAGTCTTCCAACTTGATGTTTATGTTTTACTTTACCTTGCTGATACGTTGTATTTTGTGACGCCATATGTGGATTTGAGGTTTGATATTCTTCCGGATGTGTTGTTATCCTTTTTCTATCTCTACTCCTGTTGGTGATTCTATTGTGGCTAAGAGGGCCTATAGAAAGTGTTCCGTCTCCTTGTCCCATATAGTCACTCACGCTGAGCTTGTAGAGCTTGATATGGTAGATTTTGATGTTATTCTTGGTATGGATTGACTGGATTCATGTTATTCTTCCATCGATTATAGAACTCGTGTAGTCAAGTTTAAGTTTCCAAATAAACCCATCCTAGAGTGGAAATGGGGAAAATTCTATGCCTAAGATTTAGTTTGTTTCTTGTGCTAAAATAAGAAAGATGATTTCTAAGGGTTACATATATCATCTTGTTCAGGTTAGGGATACAAATTTCGAATCCTCTACTCTTGAGTCGATCCCCATTGTTAATGAGTACCCGAAAGGGTTCCCCGATGATTTACTCAGTGTTCCTCCTAAAAGGGAAATATATTTCAGTATTGACCTTCCTCTAGGTATGCAACCTATATCTATTCATCCTTACTAAATGGCTCCAACAGAACTTGAGGAATTGAAAAGTATTTGAAAGATTTGTTGGATAAGGGTTTCATCCGATCGAGTATCTCTCCAGGCGCTGCTTGATGAGTCTGAGTTTTGGACTCATTTAGGGCTTTATTTACATAGATTTAGGGTCCTCAAATGCTCAGTTGGTGCCAATAACTGATGTAAAACCCTTGATTTCCAGATATATGAATTGAGAAACAAAGTAAGGATGCTAATTTGCAAAAAGGAACAAAGCGAGCTGAAAGAATGAAGAAAAGCAAGCCTGGTGATCGCCAAGTCTACTTTGCGAGTCGCCAAATGGCTACTTGACCGCCTAAGATTCTAGTGTGCCAATCCCTGAAGGAAAGAACCAAGTTAGCGAGAGAAATGAGCAGTCGGCGGATCCCCGAGGGATTCCGCGATGCATTGTTTGATCGCCCAAAGTTACAGACCTTGAGGATGCTGAATACCAAGGCAAAAAGGGTGATAGAAATGACCAAAGGGTGGCTCGCTGAGTGGATCGGCGAGCCCGACTTACTACACCGAGTGGCTCTTCGCAGCATATTTTTGACGACTATAAATACATTTTTGAACATTTCGTTTGGTATCAATTGAATAGTATCTGAGTTCATATTATTATTTTTTAGAGTTTTGAACTGGGAGACAAGTTTTCTCCAGTTTTTTCCTAAGCTTTGGAGAATTGAAGTTTTTCACTTTCGAGAAATTGGACGTGGATCTTTGATATTCTTCAAATTGGAACATTGTAAGGAAGAAATCAATCTTACCCAGTTGATGGAAAGTCAATTTGGTAATGATTTTTATCTTTTTATAATGTTTAGCTAAAACCCCAATTCTTGGGGTGTGATTATGTGATTATAGGCTGATTTAGTTTATGGGTATTGCTAATTGTTAGTTTAAATGCTATTTAGAAGTGAGTTCAATCATTAATTGTGGTTTAATTTAAGAATTGTAGTTGCAAATGCAGTTCTACCCTTGTGTTTTTGGCTTGCTCGAGAGAGAGGTTTTAAAACTAAGCTTATTGTATGATGGTCAGTTGGTATTGAGTGGACATGGGTTCAGCTTGAGAGAGTGAATCCTAAACCCAATTCCACACATTCAGCTCGAGAAAGTGAATGGACTAAGGTGTGGGCTGTCCTTATTTTGCATGCTTGTTGATATTCAAGAGAAATCAACTTGATTTGGGGTAAATTGTTCGAGATAAAGTTTATCTCCTCTATAGCCTAGCTTACTCACTAATATTTATCTATTTTCTAATAGTTGCAATTACCCATTTGTCTATATTAGCCTATAATCGAATCACATCCCAAGAACCCGTCTCATTATTGTTATTTCATATTGTTTACCGCTGTTTGTAGTTGATAATTCCAAACCAAACCCCCACATTTGACATTCCTGTCACCCCCTGATTTGAATTATGTTTTTAGTCAATAAATTCTATTCCTATGACTGATTTGAACACGTTCATACTTTCCATTTGACTCTCAAACACGTACCGCTCCCTGTGGGATTCGACCCCAACTCATATAGTTGGGTTTTATACTGACTAGTGATCGTTGACACTTAGAATTGGATGAAGTGTCCATGAAATGTTAATCAAAATGGCGCCGCTGCCGGGGAGTGGTGTTGTTTGAGATTTTTTGGTGAAGTTGAATTTTGTTCTTTTTAGTCGTAGTTGAATCTACTTATTTTTTTTGTTTTGTGTTGCTGTTTGAAACAGAAGATATGAGTGTCAACGGAAACAATAGTAGACAAGTGGGCCACCAAGATTACATCGGCAATCTCAATGATGTCAATGAGCCGAATGCTAATGACCCTAATCTTGTGGGTGGAGTTGGTGCCATTCGCTTGCCTCCGGCTGAAGGGAACGCTGTTTTCCACATTACAAGCACCATGTTGCAGCTCTTGCAATTGAAAGAGTTGTTTGGTGGGTTGGCTCATGAGGATCCCTATGAGCATATAAGGAACTTTGTTGATGTTTGCGGGCCGTTCTCCTTCAAGAACATATCCCAAGAGTCGGTCCGATTGAGGTTGTTCCCATTTTCCTTAATGGGAGAAGCATGTAAGTGGTTGGCTGAATTGCCAAGAGACTCCATCACTCCGTAGGAAGAGCTTGTCACCTTATTTCAAATGCGATTTTCCCTCCTTCGAAGATGATGACACTTAGGGACAACATCCAGAGCTTCAAGCGTTTGGAGGATGAGTAAATCCATGAGACTTGGCTAAGATTTAAGAAGTTAGTGCTACAATGCCCAACTCATGGTTTGCCCGACAACGTTTTGCTGCAATACTTTTATCGAAGCCTTGATTCGGTGAACAAAGGAGTAGCCGATCAACTTTCTCCGGGAGGTTTGATGCAACAACCTTACGTTATAGCAGCCCAGCTCTTGGATGGTATGACCAAAATTAATTGGGCACGGTACACTCGCGAAGATCAGGTCTCCCCTTTCACTTTTAAATTGACATAGAAGCAGCTTGAGATAGATCAAGAGAGGGACCAAAACATTCCAAAGATCATGACCCAACTTGACATTTTGTCCAAAAATGTCATGGGAGCTGGTGCTAGGAGTGCCAATGCTGTGGGTGTTGGGTGTGTAAACCCCGAATAGGCCAACTTTGAAGAGCTGTACAAAGAGGAAGTGAACTTCCTAGCCAACCAAGGAGGTGGTTATCGTGCAAACTACCCGAGGCAGGGTGGTAACCAAGGTTGGAACAGGGATGAAGGCTGGAGAGATCGTGATAGAGAGTGGAGGGATCGTAACCCCACTTGGAAGGAAATAGATAGGGAGAAGGATATGTATGTTCCTCCCCATGAGCGTCAAAAGCCCAAAGATTCCAAGAGTGGCCGGTTTGAGGATATGCTCTCTCATATTCTCAACAAGGTTGAAGGGTCTGATAAAATTTTGAAGGAAATAAAGGAAGATGTATCGACCCTTAGCCAGACGATTACCTCTCATTCTGTCTCTATCAAGCAGTTGGAGACCCAAATGGGTCAAATTTCTTCTCATTTGAACCCGAGACAATAAGGGGGGTTGCCTAGTGACACTATGGCAAACCCCAAGAATGAAGTTTGGGTGGGGACTTGTGTCATGCCATAACGTTAACTAAGGCGCTTCTTGGGAGGCAACCCATGTTTTTATTTTATTTCCTTTTGTCTTTGAAATAATCGTGTGTTAATTTTGCAGGTTGAAGTGTAGAATGTGTTTGAAAAGTGCAGGTTGGCTAGCAAAATACCCCGTCGGTGACTCGCCAAAGCGGTCAGTGAGCTCGACTAGGACCGCTGTTGGACTCAAGAAATCAGAAGATGGAGTCTGTAAAACTCGGCGGGCCATGGACAAATTGATGTGTCACCGAACAGGTCGGTGATCCTGACTTTGTCCGCCGTTTGGACCCCCACATTAACTGGAGGACCTGTAAAACTCGGCGAGGTAAGTGACCACTTGGCGTGTCACCCAGTGGTTCGGCGAAGTAAAATAACATCGACGAAGGGTGAGAATTGGACGGTTTTTAAAAGGCCAAAGGTTTAAAATTTCAAACTCTTTCACATTCCCTCACTTTTTAACTTCAAAAAATCACACCCGAAATCTATATTTCCTATATTCTCGTATTTTCTTGATTTTTGGTCGTTGATCCTGTATTTGGAGTTGGATACTTTGCCGCCTAGCATTTTAATTCATACATTCAACATTAAAGGTTGGTTTTCTGAACCCCAAAATTTGTATTTAGCGGTTAAACTCATTTGCAATCATTTTGTTCTTAATGATGTGTGCCGGGCCTCTCTGAATCCGTATTTTTGTGCTTGCCTGCCTATTTTAATTTCGATATCGAGCCGTAGTTGCCATAGTTGTTAATTTCCTAAGTTGCATGCTTAAAATTGATCATAAATTTTTGGATTGTGCTTGATTGTTGATTGGGTCTAGTTGGGTGAAGTTCGAGTAACCCAAATTGTGCAAAATGACATGCTTTGCCCAATGATGGAGCGTTTGACGTCATTCTCAAGTGTTTAAGTTGTCAAATGGACAATTTTAGCCAAACCGGGGGAAGTCTGAGTACCCTGATTGCGTGGGTCTTATGGGTCTGAGTCTAATTGATTAAGTGTATGGTTTGTTTTTGTTTTCGAGGGCTGTGGAGTTGATTTTGGAAGTTGGGGTAAAAAATAGTCGCGTTGGGCAGTTTGACGAGCTGGGTCAAGCTTGCTGAACCACTCGGCGGTTCACTGAACCCTCCTAGATTGCCTTTAATATCATGCTTATATTGAGTTGGGTTCTGTAACTTTCGGCGAGAAGCCTGAGTTCGCCGAGTGCTCTCGGGGACTCGCCAAATGTCTTCTTTGATTGCCCTTTCTACGCCCTAACCCCTAAAATACACTGTAACTTTTGGGGGGCATGTCTGCGCTCGCCGAATGCTGTCGGCGATTCGCCAAAAGGCCCCTCACATCGTCTACATGCCAGTTTTTCTGGAAATTTTTGAGCCAATCCTTTTGGAGAGCCCGGTCTGGCTCGCCAAGTTGATTCGGTGACTCGCCGATCAATTCGGTAAGTCTGTTTGCAATATGATTTCTCTGATTTTTCTTGAAATGTTTCTAACTTTCTATGAATTTTTTCCAGATATGGCTAGAACTAACTTGGACATGCCGCCCGTAAAAGAACACGGGACATAGTGATTAATGAGGGGGAAAGAAGCAATCGTCTTAAAAAGGGAAAGACGACACCTCCCAAGGAAGGCAAGGTCAATGGCAAGGGCAAAAAGCCCATATTTGAGGTTTCGGAGGATAACTCCAGCAGTGAGGGGGAGTCCATTTATTCCCAAGCTGCATTCTCTGAGCCGGATGACGACCAAACTCTATAGTCCCGGAGGGTAGAAATCTGTGCTAGGTCTCGCCCAAATTGGTCGAGAGTTCCAGAGGCCACCCCTTCGGCAACTGATACAGTGCCAGCTTTGGCACCGACTATGGTTCCAGAGCCACCAATACATGGTCCTCCTCCTCGGCTACTCAATAGACTTAAAGTAGAGGGATTTAGGACGATTCTGGAAGAAACTCTGCTGTCTACGGAAGGTTTAGTAGGCATATATTCTACAGTGAGGGACATTCTATAGTTTCACAGGTTAGAACAGTTCACTAGGCTCAGAGGCCCCTATATTCCTACATGGGTCCGGAAGTTCTACACATCATACGGTGAATTGGTTCCCAAGGGCAAGAAGAAGGCCAACACTTTCAGGCCGGTAGAGTCCGTCTTGGTACGGGGGATAGTAGTGAGATGCAGTCGCGATCATATCAACGCTGTATTGGAGAGAGGGTCAGTCTTTGACTACCCAAATTTAGCTACCACTACGACTCCCTTGGATGATCTCAAGGGCTGCCTTGCCCCTCTCATCTCTGACACCACCCCGAGGTGGATTGAGGAAGGAGCTTCGATTGAGAAGAAGGAGCTGAATGTAGCTGCACGATATTGGTTTGGATTCATCAGCAGCTCCATCATGCCATCCTAGAATGAATCCATCCTCCGACATCCTAAGGTGGCCTGCCTTGGGTTGATCATATCCCGGATGAGCATCGCTTAGGACTCATCATAGAGCAGGAGATGGCCTTGAGGGCCAAGTAGAGATAGACGTTCCTTCCATTCCCGGTATTGATTACAGAGCTGTACCGACGTGCTGGAGTTCCTCGTGATGAGACAAGGGATATTGAGGTCACTCCGACATCCTCCACAAACATCTGGCGTATAGAGGCCAAGTACACTCGGGAGAAGGCATATAGGAGGACAACAGCTCCAGTGGACACATCCCCAGAGGTTAATGTTGAGACGATAACTGCAGAGGCACCTTTGCCTACTCCGGCTTCCGAACCTTCAGGTACACATGCTTCCACTTCCTCCCAGGCTCCTAGTGTTTCTACCACTTCCCAGCCCACCAGAATTACTCATGCCATGATCCTGAAGATGGGGCACTTAGCCCATTCTGCGGATGTAAGGGCAACCCGATTGGAGGCTGCGGTACCGTGGATGATTGAGAGTGCTATCCTAGTTGCACTTATACCCCTCCGAGCATCTATTGACACTCTCACAATGAGAGTTGAGACTTGTGAGAGTAGACAAGAGGCGACTTCAGAGGTGACGACGTTAAAAGTTGAGGTTGCTGATTTGCGAAAGGATGTGGATTACTTGAAGTCCACAGACTTCACTTCACTTCTGGAGGCAGCTGATGATGTGGATACCCCAACTACTTCTGAGATTCCTCCGGCCACCATCGGTGACATATAGATGGATGATATAGTAGCTGATGAGTCGAAGGCATAGACCAACAAAGAGCAGATAGAGGTGCCAGAAGATACCATCTATGGAGACCTGCCAGACCTAGAAGAGACAATTGTATAGTCGGTGATTCAGCCATCGCTGATAGAGACGTCTATGGCAGGCCGTAGTGGATCAAGTGTGCTGATGTGACATCGAACACTGATGCCTCGACAGATGGATCGACTGTGTAGACATAACCCCTCTTTACCTCCCTCTTTGTCAGTTTTATAGATATTTAGTATTTTGTTGCATTTGAGGACAAATTGCCTTTATTTGTGGTGGGGTGAGGTATTTCCATACCTACCTCTTGTGATTATTATTTTTGCTTATATATTGGGTTTTTGTGCTGCAAATTGTGTTTTGGCACTGTGTTGTGGATGTTTGAGCTTATGGCACCTTGTTTTAAATACAAATGGTTTTTGACCCTTCTGAAAAATCTTGACACCTTTTGTTGTGTTTGATTTTGGCTGTTCTTGTGCATATTTGAGTGTCACGTAATCAACGACACAACTTCCAGTACGTTTGTCTACGATCATGCAATAGTATAGTAACCCAACCAAGGGTTGGGGTAGTGTCTCAAGTGAGCGATTTTGAGAATTAATAGAAAAATAAAATTTAGTTCTAACTAGTCAGGCTAAAGACATTAACGATTAAAAACATTGTAAATTAAAAGGGTACACAAAAGTGTCAAAGAACAATGGGAGTTTTGTCATTAGTAAGTAAAAACAATAAAAATAACAAGGAAATCAAGTATGGGGAAGAGTTCTTGGGGTGTGTCCGCAATACAAGTTGAGATAAATAGTTGTGTAGATGCTTTCGATAGGAAATTCGCAAGATAATAGTGACTAGGCTATGCTTTAGATGGAAATAAGTTCCCTCTCGGGCAACTTACCGCGTTTCAATTGCGTACCTCTCGGACACCCATTTGCCGCATGAAGGCCAGCTTACGCCTTACCCTACTCAATCTCTCGAGCTGAGTGTTAGGATATGGGACTAGGGCTCACCCTCTCGGGCTGAACCTTATGTCGACCCACTCCTTAGGCCATCAGTCTAGCGGTCTTGGTTTCGCGACCTCCCTCTCGGTTCAAGCCGAAAACACATGGGTGGCTTTGTATTTGCAACTACAAACCCATTAAATTAAACCACAATCACTAGGTGAAATCACCATTAAAATACATCTAACCTATCAGCAAGCAAGACCCAACAATAATATCAACAAATTTCGCTAAATCACACCCCAAGAATGGGGTTTTTTAGCCACACATCAAGAGATAGAAATTTATACCTTCAATGATGTTGAAATCAAATGGGTATAGAGAAATAAGTCTTGATTTAACTAGTCGTAGCTAAAGACATTAATGATTAAAAACATTGTAAATTAAAGGGGGACACAAAAGTGTCAAAGAACAATGGGGGTTTTGTCACTAGTAAGTAAAAACAATAAAAATAACAAGGAAATCATGTATAGGGAAGAGTTCTTGGGGTGTGACCGTAATACAAGTTGAGATAAATAGTTGGGTACATGCTTTCGATAGGAAATTTGCAAGATAATAGTGACTAGGCTAAGCTTTAGATAGAAATAAGTTCCCTTTCGGGCAACTTACCGCGTTTCAAATGCGTACCTCTCGGACACCCATTTGCCGCATGAAGGCCAGCTTACGCCTTACCCTACTCACTTTCTCGAGCTGAGTGTTAGGATATGGGACTAGGGCTCACCCTTTCGGGCTGAACCTCATGTCAACCCACTCCTTAGGCTATTAGTCTAGCGGTTTTGGTTTCGCGACCTCCCTCTCGGGTCAAGCCTAAAACACATGGGTGGCTTTGTATTTGCAACTACAAACCTATTAAATTAAACCACAACCACTAGGTGAAATAACCATTAAAATACATCTAACCTATCAGCAAGCAAGACCCAATAATAATATCAACACATATTCGCTAAATCACACCCCAAGAATGGGGGTTTTTAGCCACACATCAAGAGATAGAAATTTATACCTTCAATGTTGAAATCAAATGGGTACAGAGAAATAAGTCTTGATTTAACTAGTCGTAGCTAAAGACATTAATGATTAAAAACATTGTAAATTAAAGGGGGACACAAAAGTGTCAAAGAACAATGGGGGTTTTGTCACTAGTAAGTAAAAACAATAAAAATAACAACGAAATCAAGTATTGGGAAGAGTTCTTAGGGTGTGACCGCAATACAAGTTGAGATAAATAGTTGGGTACATGCTTTCAATAGGAAATTTGCAAGATAATAGTGACTAGGCTAAGCTTTAGATGGAAATAAGTTCCCTCTCGGGCAACATACCCCGTTTCAAATGCGTTCCTCTTTGACACCCATTTGTCGTATGAAGGCCAGCTTAAGCGTTACCCCACTCACTATCTCGAGCTGAGTGTTAGGATATGGGACTAGGGCTCACCCTCTCGGGCAGAACCTCATGTCGACCCACTCCTTGGGCTATTAGTCTAGTTGTCTTGGTTTCGAGACCTCCCTCTCGGGCAAGCCAAAAACATATGGGTGGCTTTGTATTTGCAACTACAAACCCATTAAATTAAACCACAACCACTAGGTGAAATCACCATTAAAATACATTTAACCTATCAGCAAGCAAGACCCCACAATAATATCAAAACATATTCGCTAAATCACACCCCAAGAATGGGGGTTTTTAGCCACACATTAAGAGATAGAAATTTATACCTTCAATGATGTTGAAATAAAATGGGTATAGAGAAATAAGTCTTGATTTGAGCAAAGAAAGAAGAATCCAAGAGACCCACCTCCAAATTGAAAGAGATGAAGCCCTTTTCTTCTTCAACTCTTCAAACCTACACAAACTTGAGAGTAAAATAAAAAGTACTAAAATTATATTAATTGTTCAAATGCTGATACTAAAAATGTGATGCTAAAATTTGATACTAAGTTATAACTCTCAACGAGTATTTATAGTTTTCAAAAATCTGTGTTGGATCACTCGGCGACATTAGTCGGAATCACCGATCAACTCAGTGATTTTCCCTTTGGTGTAGTTCATCGCCGTCTTGCACCATCTTTCGGCATCGTCGTTCTCTTGGTTATTGGGCGACATAGTACTACTTCGCGGACCTTCTCGACGATGCGCCGACTGCTTCCTTTTTCCGCCAACCTGATCCTTTCCTTTAAGGCTCAGCACACTGGAACAAAAGGCAAAGTGAGACCCTTCGGTGACTCGCCAAGTGGACTCGACGATCCTCAGGCCTTCATTTTCTTGTTCTTTTCAGCCTTTTCGTTCCTTTTTGCGAAGTAATGTCCATGCTTTCCTTCAAACTTCAAATACCTGAAACTTAAGGGTTTCCATCAAATATTGAGATAAAATAAGCATTTGAGGACACAATTTCTATTAAAATATATCCCTAAATGAGTCCAATTTGTGGACTCATCAACACCCCCAACTTAAACTTTTGCTTGTCTTCAAGCAAACTCAAGTTCAGCTGTTCAAAAAGGGTGTCTCAAATAGCGCTACACAAAAATCAACTATTAATGTACACAACAAGACTTCAAACTACTTATGCGAAGAGTCAATTGTGTACTCAAAGATTCAAGTTGTGACACACCATTACCAAAGATTCTCATACTCACAATACTTTCTACTAATGTAAGTTCAAGCTCAACGAAAGTATCTAAATGCCCTCACACAAAGAATGATTCCATAATCACACACAGAGGCTAATCAATTTAAGACCAAGAATCAGATGCAACACTCACACTCAAAAAGAGGAACACAATGCATGTTTTCACCCATAGGTTTGCCCTTATTTTCCAATCGACTTTCGGTTCGGCTTACTCAAGATCAAAAAGGTCTTTTCAAGGCTTGTAATGGGGTTGAGTGCAAAGGTATGGTCATTTAGGATCAATGACTTCTTCATCCTCATGAGATTTGGTGTTCTCAAAACGTCCTTTTCCTTTCCCTTATCACTTTTTCCTTTAGTGCTTCTAAGTCATCCTTTTATTCACTCTCCATGTATTGCTTGGAAACCCAATTACTTTTGCACTTTTATTCCAAAATATATATATATATATTATTTTTTTTTATTTTTTTTTTTTTAAATTTTTGTAGAAGGGTTTCCATTTTGTTTTGCAATACCATGGGTTAGAGAGACTTTTTCTTGCACTTCTTGACTTCTCCTTTTCCTTTTGACCACACTTTGGCCTAAGTTGGCTATTCACTAAACCACAAATCAAGAGGATTATAGGTAGTGGGTCAAGTAAGGTCTAGGGTTCATCAAGTTTCTTCCAAAGAAAGGTAAGGCTCAAGGGGTGTTCAAAAGAGTTTTACACACTCACGGGTAGGCCACAAAAGAGGTATATGTCAAATTTGGCTCACACTCTTTAAAGTTGCCTAAGATCATCTCAAGAGCACACCTTTCTAAATCAATCAGACTAACGGGGTAAATTCTAGGTTAATTCATACATAGTTCAAAGTAAGCTAATCACACAATGCATCGATACTTAAGTCAAACAAGACTACACACTTTCTCTAGTGTGCAATGGTCATTGCAGGAGAATCAATTCGATAAATGGCTAATCACAACAAGATGCAAAGAGTTCACATATTGTCTATGCAACTTCATTTGGTCTTGTCGTAGCCGCACATTCATGGTCGTTCGATTGAGAGCACTATTCAAGTCATCAGTATTAATCGAAACTGATACTTAAATTCTGCAAAAGAACAACCACATTCAACACATGAGAGATGACAACAATTTTTGGAAAATTTTAAAATTTTCCAGAAGGGTCAAAATCATTTTTGTAATTTAAAACAAAAGGGAGCCATGAGCTCAAACATCCACGAAAAGCAATAAATAACACAATAACAAAACAGACAACCCAAATATACACAAAAACACAAATATCCATAACAAGTAAACAAGGTGGGCCTCACCCCACCACAAATAAATGCGTTTGTCCTCAAATGCAAATGATGAATATCCAACAGTGAGAATAAAGAAAGATAGAGAGGGAGGTAAAGAGGGGATCCTGTCTAAGTAGTTACTCCATCTGTCTAGGTATCAACACCCGTAGTGACTTCCAGAAGAACCAGCTCCACTGGATCCAGCAGAAGGAGCCTTTGCCAAGGAGGCTTGCACATCAGTGTCTATCATGATTTCTTCGGTCTCAGCTATGTCGTCTGATGCAACTCCCTCAAACATGTCTTCGTCAGTCTCTGCCTCTGAGTCAAGATCGGCTATCTGTTTTGCTCCATCTCAATGTCCAGTAGTGGTTTGAGGCATCTGAGGCACGTCCCGGATCTCCACTGTTCCAAAGATCATGGACACATCGGTGGATTTTAGGTAGTCCACATCTCTCCTCAGCTCTGTAATAGCTGCCTTTAAGCCCATCACCTCTTTTGTGGCTCCTTGGTTACGCTCACACATGGCTATCCTAGCCACCAGAGCATCAATAGTACTGCTCAGTGGTGTCACAACATCATCGAGGGCAGCCTGAATCATTCATGGAATAGAGCTTTCTATGTTGGCAGCCCGGAAATCAATAGATTGAGCAAGCTATCCCATTCGAATCAAGGATGCTTGAGTGATCGGTTCAAAGGATGCAACCGCAGCAGTGGGTCTGTGTGATATCACAGAAGCAGAGGGACTTGGAGTGGTGAATGAGAAGAAGGAGCAGATATACCTGAAGACCCAGGGGCCGAAGTGCGCGAAGATTCCTCCGCAGGTGTAGATCCAGTGGCCACAACTTCCTTCTGTTTCTTTCCTGCTTGGTCCTTAAGATATTCGACTTCGATCTTTTGGATATTGGTGGAGGCGGTGGCAGCCAATTCCACATCCTTCTTTGCATCTCTAGGCACTTGAGCTCTTTTGCATAATTCCATGATCAATATTGGGAAATGAAGAGATGTCTGGCTCTGCTTTGCACGCATATGGATCTCAGAAGCAATCGTTATCCTTAGATTTATCTAGGTTTTCTATATGATGCATCCAAGACAAGCTTCATTGGCAAGGTGAAGGATTGATTCATTTTTTGATGGAATAATTGTGCTGCTGATGAACTCAAACTAGTATCTTGCAACTATGCTCAGATCTTTGTTTTCAATCGAAACTCCTTCTACTAGCCATTTTAGAGCCTTATCATCTGAGATCAGCCGGGCTAACCACATTTTCATCTCGTCCAGCTTCTTTGCTCTGATTAAGTGCTGGCAGTGATCATTAATCTTATCGGACATACCTAAAGCTATGTTGATAGATTTACTGTCACAAGCTACCTTCCTTCCTCTGACAACCACGTAGTCAATTGCTTTGAAAGACGATACTAACCTTTTCCGTTGAGGTACCAATGCACTGTATGCATTGTAGAACTCCCTAACCCAGCTTGGTTTGTAAGAGCCACGAGGTTTTATGACTATTTGAAACCTGTGATAGTTCAGGCATTCTATTATCTCGGGATACTTATCGATAAACCCATCTATGGAGAGCTATTTTTCCTCAATGATCGTTCTCAGCCCCTCAGACTTTAATCTGTTCTTTCATTTAGGTGGGGGGCCTTGTACTGGAGGTGCCAGTACTATTGCCTGCTCTGAAACTGGAGGAGTCTGAGTGGTGGATCGAGGATTTCTGATCCGAGATGGATTGTTCATTTGTTTATATCGTAACTCATTCCTCTGTGCCTCCATCAGTTTATCTTCATCAGAACCCATGCTCTCACTGTCATATATTGTTGGGTCATTGGTGTAAAAACCAGTACTGTCGGAACTTGCATCTGATAGCTCAACAATTTTGTCCTTGCCTTTGCGTTTCCCACCAGTTGTGAAAATTTTGGTGGCCTTGTGCATGGGTGCAGTTGCATCCTCATTGATTGTGATCCCTTTTCCTTTGCGTCGGGGTGGTATGTTGCTACCAGCTTTGTTGGGTTTAGTCATACATGCAAATGATTTGGGAGGAGTTAAGGAAGAAAAATAAAATCACAGGCAATCTATTGCAGAAAGGCTCGCCAAGTGGATCGGCCAGTCGCCAAACCTCTTTTGGCAAGCAAGGGTTTGTCCGCCGAAAGTTACAGTGCATAAGGGTCTCAGGGGTAGCATGCCGAGGGCGATCAAGAGTACTTTTGATGAGTCACCGAGTGCGTTCGGCTACCCCTGGCTTCTCGCCGAAAGTTATAGTCTCATCCAACTTGACCTGATATTAAGGGCGAGATGGAGACATTGGGCGAACCACCGAACGATTCAGCGAGCTCAACCCAACTCGCCAAATGGTCCAACATGCCCATTTTCAATCCATCTTCTCAAATTCAATCCCACAAACCATGAAATCAAAATCAAAGCATGCAATAACTAAATTCGAACAAGACCCATACTACCCATCACCTTGAAATACTCAAATTTCTCTCGGACTTGCCGCATTTGGCCATTTGACGATATTTTCTCTTAAGAGCGGTGTCACCCTTTCTATCATTGAGCAAATTTTCGACATTTAGCACAAACATGGGCTACTCAGACTTCACCCAATAAATTAAAACAACATGTGATCACAACCCAACTCACTAAAAAGCACATAGATCACGAGCATTCGACAATCAGTCAACACAGGGAAGTTTTTTGAATTAAAATAAACATGTAATCATTCTAATCCTATCAGAGAGGCCCAACAGACATCAATAAGATACAATCATTGCAAAAGAGTTCAAACTATTTGAAAGTAAAATCTGGGTTTGGCTAACTAACCTTTTGTGACGATTAAAATGTGATTGAAAAGCTAGGCAACAAAGAAATCCAATTCAGAGCACATATCACTCAACCAAAATACTAGTAGGATATAATAATAATGAAAATACTACTTTGGTGTGAATTTGTGAAGATTTAAAGCGAGGGAAAGTGAAGGATTTCAAATTTTTGGACCTTTGGCCATTATAAACCATCCAGTTCGCAACCATTCGGCGCAATTAGTCGCACTCGCTGATCTAGTCGGTGATGCGCCAAATGGTCATTTACCTCACCGAGTTTTACAGGACCTTCAGTCAGAGTGAAAGTTCAAATAGCGGTTTTCATCGGGACCGCTAATCAATTCGGCAATTCGCTGAGTGGAACTATTAGTTCGCCAAATGCAATTTCGACAAATTCTCCCCACTTTAACCTGTTCATTCAACACACCGTTATTTCTGAGACATACAAAAGCATTTTAAACCTTGGGTTGCCTCCGAAGAAGCGCCTTATTTAATGTCGTGGCTCAATGTGAGATACCAGTCAAACTTCGTCTCTGGGGTTAGACCTAGTGTCGCTAGGCAACCCGCCTTTACTGCTTGGGTAGAGATGAAGCAATGCGCAGTCCAAGAGGTTTTCAATCAACTTGATTGATCCTGAGTGGGAGCCACTCATTTGATTCAATACCTCCACACTTTCCTTCATTACCTCTAGCATTCTATCTTGTTCATGAAGTTTTTGGAGAATGATTAATAGCGTATCCTCGATACGTTTATTTTCATTGCTCTTAGACCTTTCTTACTCATAAGGAGGTATGTGCCCCCTTTGGCTCTTGCACTGGTTTTCCACCTTTGAGATCTTGGTGGCTAAGTCGTTCAACTGAGTTGCCAGTTGGTTTGTCCCAGCAAACTTTCCACCATTTCCCTCAGCCATGCTCAGGGTTTATGCATATATCAACTTAGAGAAAAACAAAACTAAAAATAAGGTTAGTAAACAACAATTGAGAAGAACAAAAATTCTACTAATCAAAGAATTCTCAAGTAACACCACTCCCCGGCAACGACGCCATTTTGATGTTTAGAACGTATCATGTAGTCAACGACACAACTTCTAGTACGTGTGTCTACGATCGTGCAATAGTGTAGTAACCCAACCCAGGGTTGGGGTCGTGTCCCAAGTGAGCGATTTTGAGAATTAATAGAAAAATAAAATTTAGTTCTAACTAGTCGTAGCTAAAGACATTAATGATTAAAAACATTGTAAATTAAAGGGGACACAAAAGTGTCAAAGAACAATGGGGGTTTTGTCACTAGTAAGTAAAAACAATAAAAATAACAACGAAATCAAGTATTGGGAAGAGTTCTTAGGGTGTGACCGCAATACAAGTTGAGATAAATAGTTGGGTACATGCTTTCAATAGGAAATTTGCAAGATAATAGTGACTAGGCTAAGCTTTAGATGGAAATAAGTTCCCTCTCGGGCAACATACCCCGTTTCAAATGCGTTCCTCTTTGACACCCATTTGTCGTATGCAGGCCAGCTTAAGCGTTACCCCACTCACTATTCTCGAGGTGAGTGTTAGGATATGGGACTAGGGCTCAACCTCTCTGGCAGAACCTCATGTCGACCCACTCCTTGGGCCATCAGTCTAGTTGTCTTGGTTTTGAGACCTCCCTCTTGGGCAAGCCAAAAACATATGGGTGGCTTTGTATTTGCAACTACAAACCCATTAAATTAAACCACAACCACTAGGTGAAATCACCATTAAAATACATCTAGCCTATCAGCAAGCAAGACCCCACAATAATATCAAAACATATTCGCTAAATCACACCCCAAGAATGGGGGGTTTTTAGCCACACATCAAGAGATATAAATTTATACCTTCAATGATGTTGAAATCAAATGGGTATAGAGAAATAAGTCTTGATTTGAGCAAAGAAAGAAGAATCCAAGAGACCCACCTCCAAATTGAAAGAGATGAAACCCTTTTCTTCTTCAAGTCTTCAAACCCTTACAAACTTGAGAGTAAAAAAAAATTACTAAAATTATATTAATTGTTCAAATGCTGATACTAAAAATGTGATACTAAAATTTGATACTAAGCTAGAACTCTTAACGAGTATTTATAGTTTTCAAAAATCTGTGCTGCGGCGGATCACTCGGCGACATTAGTCAGAATCGCTGATCAACCCGGTGATTCGCCCTTTGGTGTAGTTCATCACTGTCTTGCACCATTTTTCGGCATCGTCGTGCTCTGGGTCATTGGGCAACATAGTACTGCTTCACGGACCTTCTCGGCGATGCGCCGACTGCTCCATTTTTCCACCGAGTTGATCTTCTCCTTTAGGGCTCACCACACTGGAACAAAAGGCAAAGTGAGACCCTTCAGCGACTCACCTAGTGGACTCGGCGATCCTCATGCCTTTATTTTCTTGTTCTTTTCAGCCTTTTCATTCATTTTTGCGAAGTAGTGTCCATGCTTTCCTTCAAACTTCAAATACCTGAAACTTAAGGGTTTTCATCAGATATTGAGATAAATAAGCATTTGAGGACACAATTTCTATTAAAATATATCCCTAAATGAGTCCAATTTGTGGACTAATCAGTTATGATCAATATCAATGACTTGAATAGTGTTCTTAATCGAAAAAAAATGAATGTGCGGCCACGATAAGGCCAAATGAAGTTGTATAGACAATATGTGAACTTTTTGCATCTCGTTTTGACTAGCTGGTTATCGAATGGAGTCTCTTGTGATGAACATTGCACACTAGCGAAAGTGTGGAGTCTTGTTTGATATTGGTGCCAATGCCTTGTGTGATGAGCTTACCGTGAACCTTGTGTTATGACACCTAGAATTTGCCCCATTGCTGCGGTTGACTAAGTGATGCAAGCTCTTGAAATGATCTTAGACAACAATTTTGAAGAGTGAAATAATTTGATAATATACCTCTTTTGTGGCCAACTCGTGAGTGTATGAACTTTGCTTGAAACCGTTTTTGGGCCTTACCCTTTTCTTGGAAGAAACTTGATGAAATTGTAACCTCTCTTTGTCCATTCACCCATAATCCTCATGAAGTGTGGTTTGTTTGAATAGCCAACTTAGGCCAAAAGCCTAAGTTGGGGGTGTGGCGAAAAAAGAAGGTAAATCAAGAAGTGCGAAGAAGTTCCCCTTTGTCCATAGTTTTGAAAACGATGGAACCCCTCCATACAATAAAAAAGAGAGAAGAAAAAGAAAAGAAAAAGTGAAAAAGAAAAGGAAAGAAAGAGTTGTGAAAGTTGCAAAAGAAATATAATATCTAGTATTCCATAAGAAGTGAATAATGGGGTGACTTTTGAGCATGGGTGAGAATGCCGAAGAAAAGGAAAGAAAGTGATGTTCATACCACATTTCATGATGATAGATGCCATTGAACCTAAATGACCATACCTTTACACTCAGCCCCATTACAAGCCTTTAAAAAACCTTTTTGATCATGAGTGAGTTGTAGTGAGTGTTAATTGGAAAATAAGGGCAAACCTATGGGTGAAGTCATGCATGTGTTCATCTTTGTGAGTGTGAGAGTTGTATTTGATTCTGGAATTACTTGTTAAACAATTGTGTGTGAATATGGAATCATTCTTGTGTGAGGGCATTTGAGTACCTTTGTTGAGCTTGAACTTGCATTTGAAGCAAGTATTGTGAACTTGAGAATCTTTGATGGTGCTGAGTCACAACTTGAATCTTTGAGTGCACAATTGATCCTTGCATGAGTAAGTTGGGTCTTGTTATGTGCATTCATGATTGAGTCTTTTGTAGCACTGTTTGAGACATCCCTTTTGAATTGCTGAGCTTGAGTCTTACTTGAGGACAAGCAAAAGTTTAAGTTGGGGGTGTTGATGAGTCCAAGATTTGGACTCATTTAGGGCTATATTTACATAGATTTAGTGTCCTCAAATGCTCGTTTGGTGCCAATAGTTGATGTAAAACACTTGATTTCCGGGTATATAGATTGAGGAACAAAGCAAGGATGCTAATTTGCAAAAAGGAACAAAGCGAGCTGAAAGAATGAAGAAAAGCAAGCCTGGTGATCACCAAGTCTACTTGGCGAGTCGCCGAATGACTACTTGACCGCCTAAAGTTCCAATGTGCCAAGACCTGAAGGAAAGAACTAAGTTGGTGAGAGAAAGGAGCAGTCGGCAGATCGCCGAGGGATTCCGTGATGCATTGTTGGATCGCCTAAAGTTATAAACCTTAAGGATGCTGAAGGCCAAGGCAAAAAGGGCGACGGAAATGACCAAAGGGCGGCTCGCCGAGTGGATTGGCGAGACTGACTTACTGCACAGAGTGGCTCTTCACAACATATATTTGGCGACTATAAATACATTTTTGAACATTTAGTATAGTATCTGAGTTCATATTATTATTTTTTACAGTTTTGAACTGGGAGACAAGTTTTCTCTAGTTTTTTCCTAAGCTTTGGAAAATTGAAGTTTTTCACTTTCGAGAAATTAGAAGTGGGTCTTTCATATTCGTCAAATTGGAACATTGTAAGGAAGAAATCAATCTTACCCAGTTGATGGAAACTCAATTTGGTAACGATTTTTATCTTTTTATAATGTCTAGCTAAAACTCGAATTCTTGGGGTGTGATTACGTGATTATGGGCTGATTTAGTTTATGGGTATTTCTAAATGTTAGTTTAAATGCTATTTAGAAGTGAGTTCAATCATTAATTGTGGTTTAATTTTAGAATTGTAGTTGCAAATGCAGTTCTACCCTTGTGTTTTTGGCTTGCTTGAGAGAGTGGTTTTAAAACTAAGCTTATTAATTGATGGTCAATGGGTATTGGGTTGACATGGGTTCAGCTCGAGAGAGTGAACCCTAAACCCAATTCCACACATTCAGCTCGAGAGAGTGGATGGACTAAGCTGTGGTCTGTCCTTATTTTGCGTGCTTGTTGATGTTTGAGATAAATCAACTTGATTCGGGGTAAATTGTTCGAGAGAAAGTTTATCTCCTCTATACCCTAACTTACTCACTAATATTTAGCTATTTTCTAATAGTTGCAATTACCCATTTGCCTATATTAGCCTTTAATCGAATCATATCCCAAGAACCGGTCTCATTATTGCTATTTCGTATTGTTACCATTATTTGCAGTTGATAATTCAAAACCGGGGGGGGGGGGGGGGGGGGGGGG
>JAJOOR010018206.1:0-33172 GCA_036250505.1 Solanum acaule | reverse complement strand
CCCCCCCCCCCCCCCCCCCCCCACACACACACAAATACAATCTGCCATTTTCATTCATCTGAATCTGAGTGCCAGCAATATTCTCAGAAATTCCTGCATGCTATTTATCTCCAAATCCTTGCAATTCCTTCTGAAATGAACATTCCAGGAGTGGCCTTCTCTCATCTGATGGAAGTTGCCTCTGTATTACATGCAATTCTGAAATAGGACAGGGTAATCCTCCTTCAAGCTATTATTTCCAGCCCATTTATACACCCGGAATAATGTTTGTTTTCTATTTCTTATTTTGATATGAATCGTGCTACTGAATTCATATTGCCTACTAATGTATTTCTATGGTCCCATACCATGGAAAAAGAACTGATACTGGTACACATGCATCTTTCTCCTCCATGCTTTGCTTCGATGATCTTTCTCCATAAAGTTTCCTCTTCATTCTTGTTCCTCCAATGCCACTTAATCAGTAGGTTTTTGTTGTGTATTTCCAAATCCCGAATGCCAGAACCCCACACTCCTTCGGCTCTACTATTTCTACTGTAAAATATAGAAACAAACCTTTCTATGAGTGATTAAAATGAGGAATAAGAAAGGAATGATATTCTTCTCAGTCTAGCAAATTCTTAATGAAGTTCTCTTATTTGTGATTCTATACCTTGTGTTTGTTATTAGACTGCTTGGTTATCTCTCGTAAGTCACCTGCAATTTTATTGATGATGTTCCCTATCTGCTGTTCCAAATTACAGACTCACGAATTGCTGACCTCTGAACTATCAAAGAACAGCCAAAATGTCTCGAAAAGGACTGATGGAGCAGGACCTGAGCAAGTTGGATGTAACACAGCTGCATCCACTTTCTCCCGAAGTGATTTCTCGTCAGGCTACGATCAACATTGGTAAACTGTCTGTTTAACCTTAAGCTTCTTTATTCTTCCGTATTCTGTATATTGGAGTGAAATATTCTGATTTTTGTCTCTCGAACTTTCTTTTTCTGGACAAGCATTTTTGCACGTTACTAGAGATGGTGCTGAATTTAATTTCATTTGCCAGGTACCATTGGCCATGTGGCTCACGGAAAGTCAACAGTTGTAAAAGCTATATCTGGTGTGCAGGTACATTGTTATTTCAGACTTATAATGGCATTTAATTGAAGTGTACAAGGTTTGTTCTTTTAGTTCATAAGATTCTTGTTGGATGTCAGTGCCTCTTTTAATCTACGTTTTCTTACTTGGTTACAAATCATACGCTGATCTTACTAAAATATCACCACAGTTTCGTATTGCCCCTTTATTGTAGATAATCTATTATGAGCATAACCATACATTGACCACCAACTATTAGTGTTTCATTTCTACAATTGTGTAGTTGGTCAATTTTTTGAAAGAAGTGTCTTTTCCAGAGTTTCTCATGTTCTTTTTGTTCTCTTATGGTGAAAAATAATAAACTCCTTGCAGTATTTCCCTTAGATAGCATGGTGAAGTATACCATATAGCTTAAGTTCTTACATGAGATGGAGCCTATATTAGAAGTTCCGCTAGAGTTATCAACTTTTGAGGTCCTTGATGATATTAATGTGTTTGTAATTAGGTACCTCTTAATGATTGCTTTGACATAGTGATTATCAAGTCTTTAGTTATATTTTGTTGATGGGTAAAGTGTAACTTTTATTTATAGAAGTAGCATCACCCTAAAGAGTTACAGCCAAAAAAAAGATGCTGTCATTACAAATCATGTAAGAGCTAATAAAGTCAAGTCCGGAGCCAAAATGACCACTTTTCTCTTTCAAAATGAATTAAGGGTCATTGGTTTTTTTAACCAAATCGGACATCTCGCTGCCCCGCGAGATCCTTTTAACGCCGTGAGAGGCATCAAAAATTACATCTTTCTCGCGTAGGGGGAGTGATTTTTACCTTTTTTTTAAAAAAAAAAATCGTTGCTGGGGCAGCGCTTTTAGTTTATTTGTTTATTTATTTTTCATTTTTAAATCGCTGCTTCCTTAAAAAAAAATTTGGCATGCTTTCACGTGAAAGGAAATTTCACATGTATCATAAAAACAAAACTTAAACATCACATGTATTGATTTACAAAAAGAAGAGCTCACGTGTTGAACATAATTTCCTTGTTTATATTCAACATTGTTCATTGTTCAAGTACCTAACTTCTAAATCAATTGACTTCGACTTTCCCTTGCCTTTGTTCGAATTCCTAGATCGACCTATTTTTGTATATATTTTCAGCTCTTCAATGGGAGACTGAAACCTTAGAGTTCAATGGAAGAGAGAACTCCGATCTCTTGCTTTTTGCTTAATTATGACTTATCGATTAATTCATCAAAAGCCCCTTTAAATAGGAGTCTTATTACATCAATAGGAAACCTAATTGTTATGAAAGTAGGAGACCTAAATCCTATTCCAAACTAATAACTATAACTTAACCTAATCCTTATGAAACTATGAAACATAAACCCTATTCTATTTTAATAAATAAAGCAACTAAAAATATAATTAGATACTTAAATTATTGACTTCCAACTCATCCATAACATTACCCCCCTCTCACGTTGAGAAAGCTTGTCCTCAAGCTCGAATTTCACGGCAATCGTCCAGAACTTCTGGAATATTGTCGGCTGAATCATCCAATTTCAGCCAGAAAAGTCGTTTGCACTGGTGAATGGTTGAGTATGGTTCGTCACAATTATAGCATAATCCCTCAGCTCTTCTCTCTGCCATTTCTGCACGAGTTAATCGCTTGACCAAAGGGGTCTGGTTGCTGGTCTAGGTATTAGTCAAGGTAAATGAATCGACTAAACTAGTAGCAGATTTTGCCAAGTTTGTTGTGCTGCCCAGATTTGTTTAGGACTGCTGCCTTTTTTGCAGTTGTTGTTTTTGCTCTAAAGCCCTAGATACATTCATTGCTATTGATAAGTAAGGTGGTTTGAGCAACTGCACATCCATTTTGATTGAATCAGTTAACCCCGCCATAAATATTGCGACATGCAAGTGCTCTGGAATAAGCTCATAAGCCCTAGCAAGATTTTCTTGAAACTGATGTTGATAAAGTTCAACCGTACCAGTTTGTCGAAGTGTGACCGATTCGCCCACTGGATTGCTACTTTCAGAGGTCTAAATCGCTTGAAAGTCTTCCCAACTCATTGCCCCCTTCGCTCGTTTAAGCTGATAATACCATAATTGTGCTTCTCCCAACAGGTGAAACCCAGCCACTCCAACCTTTTCTGCATCTGCTGTATGTTGATTTTCAAAAAATTGCTCACAACAATGTGCCCAAATTAGTGGGTCGTTGGTGCCATCATAAGTAGGAAAATCCATCCTTGCATACCTTGGTATTGTCGAATTAAAATTACCACTAATTTGATGATTATGATCAGCCGGTTGAATAGGCAGCGTATTGCCTCTAGGAGCCGAATTTGTTGATCTACTTGTTGTCGGGGCATTACTGGATTCTGTCCCATGGACTGTTGGTTTTGTAGAGCCAATTCCCAAGCTAGAAAATTGTTCTTGAATAGCTTGGACAATTCTTTCACCGAGACGTTCCATCGCTGCAAGTTTAGAGTCCATTAGTGTTTCTGTTATCACACGTTCTTCCTGAAACCTGGAATTGTTCTCATTGCGAAATCTGGAACTGATCTCATCGCCCATTGTGTTAGGCACTGATACCAAATTGTTAGGATTCTTAGAGTAGGATCGAGTCACAGGACGATGAACAGGAAAATCTAAATCAATTGACTTCGACTTTCCCTTGCCTTTGTTCGAATTCCTAGATCGACCTATTTTTGTATATATTTTCAGCTCTTCAAAAGGGGACTGAAACCTTGAGTTCAATGGAAGAGAGAACTCCGATCTCTTGTTTTTTGCTTAATTATGACTTATCGATTAATTCATCAAAAGCCTCTTTAAATAGGAGTCTTATTACATCAATAGGAAACCTAATTGTCATGAAAGTAGGAGACCTAAATCCTATTCCAAACTAATAACTATAACTTAACCTAATCCTTATCCTTGTGAAACAATGAAACATAAACCCTATTCTATTTTAATAAATAAAGCAACTAAAAATATAATTAGATACTTAAATTACTGACTTCCAATGCATCCATAACATATAGTTTGATTTATTTTATTTTAAAATTTAAGAATTAGCTATTAATTATTTTTGTATCATGCAAATCAAAAAAATTATTTTTGTATTGTGAAAAAAGATTGGGGGCTTCTTGTGACTGCCATAGTTCGCATGACGTTCAAAGCTCTTGTTGATCGCTTTGTCGAAAGAAATAACCTTGTTGTCGCATTACTTCAAAGTAAAATGCCATGGCCTCTTGCAATAGATAAAAAAATTATTGATTATTTTCAAAGAGCCCAAGGACACACTGATACAATAATAATTAATAGCTAATTCTTTAATTTTAAAATAACTAATCAAACTTTACCTCACAAAGTGAAGACTTCTCTAGAAAAATTAAAATTTAATAGACTGGAAGAAAATTAGTATAAGAAAAGTTTGTAGTGAGGTACTTGAACAATGAACAGTGTTTATATAAATAAGGAAATTATGTTCAACATGTGAACTCTTCTTTTTGTAAATCAATACATGTGATGTTTAAGTTTTGTTTTTATGGTACATGTGAACTTTCAGTTCACGTGAAAGCATGCCAATTTTTTTTAAAAAACAACAAATTTTAGGAGTGGGGGTTTTACCATGCAGGTTTCCCTTGTCATAAAAAAAAATTAAAATAAATAAACTAAAATCGCTGCCCCTGCAGTGATTTTTAAAAAATAAAAAATAATTTGGACAGAAATCTCTGACCCTACAGTGATTCAACCAATTTTTTAAAATTTAAAAATCACTTCCCATGCAGCGATATTAAGTAAAAAAAAAATTTCCAACTAAATCACTGCCCCAGCAACGAGAAAGATGTAATTTTTGGCGTTAAAATTAAGCAAGCCCAGCAGCGAGATGTCCAATTTGGTTAAAAAAATCAATGACCCTTTATGCATTTTGAAAGAAAAAAGTGACCCTTTTGGCTCCAAACTCTAATAAAGTCAATAATGGACAATCCATCATATACATCTAATGGAGTCATGTTGCACCAATGGCTAAGCAAGAATATACTATTGTTCTTCATGATAGGTACAAAATCTTCTTCTTTCTCAGAAACCTATAGTTCCTTTCCTTCCAAATGACCCACCAAATAGGCAATGGTCTATAGCTAGGCATTGAACTTGCAGTGTTAGAATAGTAATCGGTATATACAATCCTACTTAGAATAGGAATAGTAATAGGAATAAGAATAGTATATAGTGTCCTACTTAGAAAAGGATTGTATTGTAGTGTCCTAGTTGGAAAAGGGGTCTATTGTAGTATCTATAAATAGGGTCTCTCTAATAATATAGAGACAACAATTCAATAATATTCTTTTCCTATATTTCTCACATGAACTAACTAAGAGAATCATTTAACCTTGTGTGGTGCCATGTTCTTCCAATTGGATTTTCAGGGCTATTATGGGTTGGTGATCGGGTTAGCGAGCAAAGAGTAGAAGCTCTTCACCGCGAATGTACCTTTGGAGGAGCCTTTCCACGGAAATTGGTCTGTTTGGGTTGAGGTAGTAAGTTAAGCATTTGCAACAAATGGAGGAAAATGTCAAGTTTTCAATATTTAGCTATAGTAGTCAATTGATTAGAAGAGCTGATAAGAAAAGATTCTTTAGGGGTGAATGGCCAAGCCATGAAACATGGAAGAATTTAATTTTTCCCATTGTGAATTGCTAGCTATGAATTTACCAAGAATACTTCCCATAAGTCTGTAATATGCTTTTAGATACTCAATCGGAGAGGAGGGAGAGTAGATTTTGTGACTCAATGGTTCAACATGCCAAACTTAGAGGCAATAAAATTCCTCACAACTGAACCTCGTAATCCATTTGTAGCACTCATTCCTAAGAAGACGAGCAAAAATATTGGGAGATTTTACGCCTGTTAGTTTGATTGGTAGTATATACAAGGTGATTTCAAAGGTGTTGATGAAAAGACTAAAGAGGGTGATGGCTAAGATAGTGGACTCGCAACAATGGCATTTACCAAAAGGAGACAAGTAATGGATGTTGTTTTGATAACTAATGAAGCTGTGGACTCTAGTTTCAAGCAAAAGAAACCAGGAAATTTATGTAAATTAGATATTAACATGGCATATGACCATGTTATTGGAGTTCCCTACTAAAAAATATGGCAAATAATAGGGGGTTTCGGTAGAAATGGATTAACTGGCCAAACATTGCATTTTTACTGTCAGGTTCTCCACTACCATAAATGGATCTCCCGAAATGAGTTTTCCTTGCTCATAGAGGTTTTGAGAATGGAAATCCTCTGTCTCCCTTTTTGTTCATATTAGCTATGGAAGGGCTCAACTACATGGTAAGACAAGAAAATTAAATGGATAGGTCAAGGGTTTTAAGGTGGCAAAGAATGGCTGTAGCTGCTTGGAGGTTACGATCTCCAATTTGTTGATGACTCTTTAATCTTTTGTGATGCAAAAGAACAACAACTGAGGTTCTTAAGAGTTATTCTGGTCCTACTTGAAGGAATCTCAGATCATGTGTGCACATCAATTGGAGGAAGAGCCATCTTATCCCTATCAATTAAGTAAATGACATGGGGGCATTTGCACTGCTTATGGGAGGAACAATAGGTAATTTACCTACTGTTTATTTAGGCACGCCATTGGGTGCAAAATCTTAGTCCAAGGCTATTGGAACAATGTTGGTGAGAAGTGTGAAAACAAGTTGTCTAGATGATGTCCTTATTTCCCATTCCAGTAGGGATTGTTCAAAGGCAAGGAAACAAAGAGAAAAGAGCTTTTCATTTGGTCAAACAAAAATCCCTGATAGTTGGTAAACCTCATGGTGGACTAGGAATTTGGAATCTGAAGGTGCAAAACAAGACACTCAAGATAAAATGGTAAATGAGGTATTCTCAAGAACCTCAAATATTATGAGTGTGATTAAGCAAAATGTTGAGAGGAAGACAAGTAGATGTCAAAGGAAGTTAATGCAGCCTATGGGGTCAGTTTATGGAGATCCATGAGTGCACTCTGGTCTGATATGAACAACCAAACATCAATTGAAGTATCCAGTGGACACGATATACTATTCTGGAAAATAATTGGCTAGGGGATGAGTTTTTTGAGGCGCTTTTCCCTGATATCTTCTGTCTAGTGCAACATCAGCAGAAGTACGGACTCCTCAAGATTGGGATATAGTATTTAGTAGAATGCTAAATGATTGGGAGGTGACCAGAGTGGCTGAATTTTACAAGCAGTTGGAAAATTTAAAGGACTACAGAATGAAAGTGACAAATTGTGGTGGCAAGGTCACAAAAGTAGTGTTTATATGGTGAATGTAGCATACAAAATGATGAATCTATCTAACCATCAAATTGCTAATTGGCAATGGAAGCATACATGAAAAAATTTAAGATTCCATAGAGTAGCCTGTTGGTTACTAAACAAAGGAGGCAGTTTTGACTCATGACAATCACGTCAAGAGAGAATTTCACTTTGTTCAAGGTGATACTTATGTTGAGAAGAAGCACAGATAGTAAGCCATCTATTCCTACATTGCAATATAACAAATCAGCTATGGAAGGTCTTTATCGATCTAAGATGCATTCTTAGATAATGCGTGATAAGATTATTGAAGTTCTTTTATGTTGGGATGAAGCAAGAGCCCAAACAAGGGACAGAGATAGATGGAGAACTGTCCCAAACATGCATATGGTGGACAATCCGGAAAGGAAGGAATTCCTGATGTTTTGAGGACAGTGGCAGCTTGCTGCAAAAGTTCAAGTTGAATTGTATTTTGCTTTTACTATTACAATTCTAGATGTTTTAGGTTCCACCTAGGATTTATAACAGTGTTCTATTCTGCACATTTTTAGTTATGGTTCCCAGTTCAACCAATGTTCTGTTTTTATTCAAATATACATGCACGTTACCTTCTCGAAAAACAACAAATTATTTGGACTCTTGACTCTTGTTGTGGCTCTTCAAATCTCGAATCCCCAAACCTCCCTGTTTCTTGTATTCGTGTTTCGTTTGACTAATCTCCTTGTTACCTTGCCATAAGTGATCTCTGCACAGTTCATCAATTCTTTCGATTAAGGAACCCGGCATTGAAACAGAGACATGGTGTACGTAGGCAATGAGTCCAGAACTCTGTTATGAGAATCAGTCTACTACGTAAAGAGAGATATTGCCTTTTCTAGTTGGAGAGTTTCCTTACACACCTCTCTAGTACACCATCCCTAATGGAAATGGAATTGGACTAATCAATATTGCACCCAAAGTGTCAGCCAATAGATAAAAGGCTGATGGGTGGACTGGTTTCTAGAGAGAATGGAGAGCCTCTCTCTCTCTCTCTCTCTCTCTCTCTTTTGAGTCTTGAAAGCTCACACATGATCCCATCAAGTCTTTGTTTCTATTTAAGTTTCCTTGTGCAGGCTGCTTCCATAATATTGGTCTATTACTATGTCTACGCATGAATTGTAGAACTAAAAATAGTACTTACAATAAGAATAATATTTCACAATAATTGTAAAGCTGAGAAGATGTTGCTTTGGGTGGCTTTACACTATTATCCTTGAAAGTAACCATTAATTATTCCCCTAAATTCTGCAGACTGTCCGTTTTAAGAATGAGCTAGAGCGTAACATTACCATCAAGCTTGGATATGCTAATGCCAAGATTTACAAATGTGAAGAAGAGCGCTGCCCTAGACCCATGTGCTATAAGTAAGCTCTTGAAATTTAGAGAAAAGTGTACTTTTGTTTCATCTGATTTATAGTAAGTTAAACAAAATTCCTTTCAGGGCATATGGAAGTGGAAAAGAAGACAGCCCCATGTGTGATGTCCCTGGTTTTGAGAGCTGCAAGATGAAATTGCTGAGACACGTGTCCTTTGTTGATTGTCCTGTAAGTATTTCATATGCCAATCTATCTACTGTGTAATCTTGTTTGCATTTTGGAGTTGATATACAAGGTGACTAACCTTTGCTGTATACAAGTGGAAATATACCATAGAATTTCTTCTTAGCTATAGCTAAACATTTTGGACCCTTCGAGTTTTAGTTGCTTGTCATATTATTCCGTTGACTGAGAACTTCTGCATCTATTTGATGGTTTTGCTTTCCAATATCTGAGCCTGTGTGATTTGTCAGTTTATCCTCACTTGTCTATGTTTAGATACTGTACTCTTTAGGCGTAAGGGTGCAAGCGAATTGCATTTATATCATTAAGTAAAAGGTACTTTTCATAGAAGAGGAATCTATTTGTATGTTTTAAATTACCATTGGCTGCTTAAATTAAATGGAATTGTATTGTATCTCTTATCGTTTTTGGTGTAAAGAACAAATTGTAGATGATGAAGTAAAGATAGTAGATTTCCTAGGAGAACTGTAAGTACCTTTTTCTTAATGTTTAGTTCTTTTGCAACCATGTTTTTGGAGGTGGCCAGCATACCCTTATTGCTGAGGAATACAAAGTTAAACAGTTTCAAAAACAAAAATAAAACAAAATTACCAATGGCTGCATTTTGTTTTCTTCAATTTTTTCCGTTTTAAATTACCATTGGATGCTTTCACGCAATTACGGTGAAGATGGCTGATCATCTATTCTGCATGCAGTTTATATTGCATCTTTTTTGTCTGTAATTTACTTTCTGTTTTTCTTCACGGTTAGTTTGCAAGCATACATTTTTTTTTTGATAAGGAAGTTGTTGATTGATATTATCCAGGCATAAAACTTTCCCCTACGTTTGTTATTTTATTAGCTGTTTAGGTTTGTTGTATGATAAAATTGTCTATAAGCTATTGATATTTGTGGAACGAGTATGTGTTTATTCTGTGTCTTTTTTGCTGCAGGGTCATGATATTCTCATGGCTACCATGCTTAATGGAGCAGCCATTATGGATGGAGCATTACTTCTAATTGCTGCCAATGAGAGCTGTCCCCAGCCTCAGACTTCTGAACATTTAGCTGCAGTCGAAATTATGAAACTCCAACACATAATAATTCTTCAAAATAAGGTTGATCTTGTTCAGGAAAATGTTGCCATCAATCAGCATGAAGCTATTCAGAAATTTATTCAGGTTAGTGGTATATGGTATTGGTTAGCCTTGCACTGTTTTTGTGCTTGATCCATGAAGCTATATAATGATACTGTACTTCAACACCATGGTCAGGGAACTGTAGCAGATGGTGCCCCAGTTGTACCAATCTCTGCTCAACTGAAGTATAACATTGATGTTGTTTGTGAATATATTGTGAAAAGAATTCCGATTCCTGTGAGGGATTTCACTTCACCACCAAATATGATCGTTATTCGGTCATTTGACGTTAATAAACCTGGTTTTGAAGTTGATGAGATCAGAGGTGGCGTTGCTGGTGGCAGTATTTTAAAGGTATGTTGATTATTTCCTTTTAACTAGCGAATCCGCTATGCTCACAACATCTCCGCGGTCATAGAGCTTTGTGATTTGACCTGCAGACCATTCTTGTTTTTATCATTTACCGTAGTGGGGTGTTTATTCTTACCTGTACGTTTAAGAAAATCTCGTAGCAGCATTTACATACTTGATGTCAGCAGTTCAATTTTTTGTGCAGGGTGTGTTGAAGGTAAATCAATTGATCGAGGTTCGTCCAGGTATCGTTGTCAAGGATGAAAGTGGCAATATTAAATGTACCCCCATATATTCAAGAACCGTGTCACTGTTTGCTGAGCAAAATGAACTACAATTTGCCGTGCCTGGAGGCCTTATTGGAGTTGGAACAACCATGGATCCAACACTGACACGTGCTGATCGATTGGTGGGACAAGTTCTCGGGGAGATTGGGTCACTTCCTGAAGTTTTCGTCGAATTAGAGGTAAATGACTTGTTCAAAACAATCCAGAATTAGGACAGTTAAAATGTGACTGTTAGATATCTCCTATTAACTGTTTTTTAGGTAATGAAAATGTTACACAAGTTTTATACTCCGTTATCTGTTGTACACAATTGCCATTTCCTTTTCTTAATCTATTATTTTTGAGTTAATTTATAGTTAAGTAGGCCCTACCCAGACCCCACTTTGTGGGACTACACTGGGTATGCTGTTGTTGTTATAGCTAAGTAGTCTCACTTGTTAGATCCATTTAATTTTCTAAGGCCATGTGCTCGCATATCCTTCATTGAATGTACCGTTACTCCTTTGTAATGCAGGTGAATTTCTTTTTGCTCCGTCGTCTTTTGGGTGTGAGGACAAAGGACACAGAAAGGCAGGGTAAAGTTTCAAAGTTGGCAAAGGGAGAAATCCTTATGTTAAATATAGGGTCTATGTCAACTGGGGCTCGCGTTGTAGCTGTTAAAAATGTATTTGCGAAACTGCAATTGACGTCCCCAGTGTGTACCAGCAAAGGCGAAAAAATTGCTCTAAGCCGGAGAATTGAGAAGCACTGGCGTCTTATTGGTTGGGGTCAAATCCAAGCTGGTATTACTCTTGATGTTCCACCGTGCCCCATCTAAGTGAATTGAAATAGTCAGTTATTGAAAGAAGAGGGATAAAGTAGTGAAACAGCATACGACAGTATCAGATGTGGGAAGGCAGGCAGTTGCTGGGAACAATTTTTGTCAGGTGGCGGAGAAAACAAAACATTATTTGGAGTTGTCGAAACTTCATGATCTGCAATATTTTACTTTCCTTGCTTGTGACATTTTTCTTTCTACCTCTCATTTTCTTTGGCTTGTTGGAATGGTGTTGTACCTTGTGTAATTCATTAGTTGTGGTGGATGTTAAAATGAGTTCCATCAGAAATATTGAGCTAGCGGCAGAAAATTTGAACCACCTTATATCGTCTTTCAAACTTTGGAAGACAAATCTGTGTTGATATTCGTAAAATACTCTTTTCTTCTTGGTCTATAACTAAGGTTGTTAGTCATATGAAGACTACACAACCTACTGGTTTACATTAGAAGCTCTCTGTGTTGTAAGTAATTTCTGCAAAAAGTCGTTTATGCCAAAGGGTGGGACGCAGACCTTGTAGGGTCATCCTAATCCATTATCCCAATGCGGATCAGTTGTATACAAAATATCTGAATTCATATTACCGTAAAATTACCATATCCATCAAGTTCATAATCTTAGATCAAATTTGTACAGTGTAGTATAAAATTTTAATAGAACATCTTTCTGACTATATATATATATATATATATATATATATATGTGGCAATAAATATATACATTAATAAAGAATGTTAAAGTTTTTATTGGTATTAGTTAAGTGTCATTAGAATCAATGTCACTAAAGGCTTTATGGACATATACAAAGAGTGTTAATTGCTGCTAAGAATATATATTTAGTGGTAATTAAGCTATTGCCGCTAATGATCATTTTTGATGCATAAGAAAGTTCATGACATTTGGAATGAAATACATAACATTTCATAGCTTAAGCACTAACATGTCTCATGAAAGAAAATTACACAAGTATGAAGAAATGCAATGTAAAAAAGAACAATAATGTTTTCACACAAATAGAGTAAGTCTTGCATACCTTAATTACTTAAAATTAATTGAATAACGACTGAATATTGATGAGGAACTCCAAAAAAATTTATGCCTAATTCTTTGTGAGGGGTTTTCGTGAAAATTTTATTATCGTAGCAAAGAATTGTGTTAAGAATTCATGCACAACCTTAGAAAAATTTAGAAATACTCTGAATAGTATTATCCTGATGTGAGTGAGTAAAGGAGATAAAAGTTGTCCTAAGACCTAAGGTACGGAGAAACGATTAAAATTTCTAATGTGTCAAACCTTCGTCCTTAAGTAAGAGGTGTTACAACTACGGACCATAGAAGAACTCATATGTCTCAGGATCACAATGGTGCAAATTTAAAAAAAATTCATCAAACACAAAAAAACTCACTATAAGCTCAATTGCTCATCAAAGTTCAAAATTATTGTTCTTGATTTAACTAATACACAAAAACACACCTTTCAATTCAATTATCCTTTAATACACAAAAACACACCTTTCAATTCAATCATCCTCTAATACACAAATAAAAAACACCTTCCAATTCAATTATTGGAGAACCTTATTCCAAAATAATTATTAATGAAAAAAGAAAGAAAAGTATAGTCAATATAACGTATATAAGTAATTGTCGTATGCATCTTCAACTTGTCATCTTTCTTTCATCCATAACCAAATTATGGAAAACGTATAATAGTATAGTACTATTTACTATAAGCCAGAATCGAGCTTATCATCGCCAAATATGCGTTGTCGGAAGTCATCAACCATGCGAGGTAATCCTTGGCGAAGGGAGACTGTTGGTTCCCATCCTAAAAGTTGTTTTGCTTTTGAAATATCAGGCTTCCTTTTGTGGGGATCATCTTCTGTGTTTGGCTTAAATTCTATCTTTGCATTTGGATCTATTGTTTCTTGTACTACCTGCAAATAAATTATATTAGTTCATGAATCATGAAACATCTCTCAACCTTGTAGGGCTAATATTTAAGAGTACTTGTTGGGGAGAATTTAATTAAGCAATTAAATTAAGGGTGTTATAATATCTCTAGTCGATTAAGATGCCACACACTTCAATATAATATTAGAGTCAGACTTATCTCAATTCTTGATTTACTCGAGGTTAGACACACATGTTATATATTGCTCACTCTTTAGTTGACAAGTGCAGAAGTGTTGAGTCTCACATCAGTAGTAGTGGGATGGGGGACTAATTGGTCTGGTCTTGACAAGTCTCACCTTTTTGCGCTTATATTTGGGGTTGATGTTAGACCTAATATGTTCATTTCTTATCAAAGCGGACAGAGATCTCGAGTTGAGTCTCACCATGATTTATGATTTTATAAGAAAAATAAAAAGAATATACACATTCTTATCAATGAAAAAAGAATCATATCCACTTATAAAAAATGTATTAAGAATATAATTATGTAATTAAAGTATGTTGTCTCTAACAACCTATGCACAATATGTAAACTAATACTAGTACACAAACATACTTGCATGTATAGTTACGTCCCTAAACTATTTTCATGTCTATTTTAGAAGGGATCAATTGTTTAATGTTTACACACTTATTAATGATGAAGCACATATCCAAAATAACATTGAGATACAAAGATTTAATTAGTACTAATACCTTAGCTAGTTCAAGCATGGTAAATTCACCAGGGTTGCCAAGATTGAAAGGACCTACATGGTTCCCTTCCATCAACCTCATCAATCCTTCTACCTGTTTATTAATTATAATATCAAAACATTAGAGGCCTCAAAAAATTAAGAAAGATCACAAATTTGACAAGGAAATATGTGGAATTTACCAAATCAGAAACATATTGGAAGCTTCGAGTTTGCTTCCCATCTCCATAAACAGTTAATGGTTGCTTTCTCAATGCCTGCAAATATATATTTCTAATTTATATAGCACACTAAATTAACAAATCCACATGACATATATATTAGTCGTTCATCGACCTCCTTCGTGATTTATTAATGGAAATTTTCTTGTAGATGGACATAAAAATTTGTTCATTTGTCTGAAAAAATGATCCGTTTTCGATTTATATATGGAATGATGAAGTAACACATACCTGTGCGACGAAATTGCTCACAACGCGACCATCATCTATGCACATACGCGGTCCATATGTGTTAAAAATCCTAGCAATCCTAACCTGGAAAAAACAACAATGTTCTTAAAATAATAAGCTCTTCATATTTGAATTAAACCTTGAAGTTTTGATTTTGTTATATATGCAAGGAAGGTATTTGACATTAATTTTGAAAACAAAAATGTACAACTTTGCTTTTAAAAATGAGAGAAGTATCAAAAATACCCTTAAACTTGATGCAAATTATTAGTTTCATCTCAAACTATTGACAGCCTTAAAAACACCCTCTACTTGACTAACTAAACTTAGATACACTCCCGATATGCAACACGACATAGCAAGTGGTCTCAAACTCTTGTAGGAGCATGAAGTTCTTAATAAAAATCGAGAGAAGTGTTGAAAACACCCCTAAACTTGACGAGAATTTAGGGGTGTATTTCACTAATGTTGCAAGATCGAGGTGTATTTAGCTTTAGTTAGTTAAGTAAAGGGGTGTTTTTAAGGCCGTCAATAGTTTGGGGATGAACTAATGATTTGCATCAAGTTTAGGGGTGTTTTTGATACTTCTCTCTTTAAAAATTGAAGTGTTGAATTAGTAGTAAACCTCAACGTTAAGTCCTCTATGGTAATCCATGGCCAAAGTCTCAGCTGTTCTCTTTCCTTCATCATAACAGCTCCGAACACCTGCTCAATCATCAAACCAAGTCTAGTACCGTTAGATAAGTCATAAAAGATCCATCTTTAAATTATCAGTTATGATCAAACTTGCATTTTATGAGTTGGATTGGATGGTTACTTGCTTTTTCTAACCATTTTGTCAGCCCAATTGATTAAGATAACAAGATGAGAAGAGAATGATTGAGAATCTTATAAGGTAGTTGGTTGACTATCTGAACTTTCATCTTGTTGATGAATTTTAATTTTTACCTCGTAATCCTATCTCCCATCTCCCATTTTCCCTACCCAAAAAGTTTTTAAAAAAATAAATTACTTAGTTACATGGTCCATTGACATGTGAACAAACTATAATGAGAATCTCGATTACAAGAATAATAAAATATGGATAAAGGAATTGACTAACCAATGGGATTAACATTGCCCCAATAAGTTTCAACTTGAGGATGCTGCAAAGGATCACCATACACTTCACTTGTGCTAGTTATCAGAAATCTAGCTCCTACTCTTTTTGCCAGCCCCAACATGTTCAATGTTCCCATCACATTTGTTTTGTGATCTCTTTCTACTTAAATCAAGGAAATTAACTTACCAATATTAATAAATTCTCCAAAATATACATTTTTTAAGTTCACTCAAAAGATCACATAGAAACAAATTATAATTAGTAGTAAAAGGATATAATGGTCTTGACGGGATTATACTTATAATGAACAGGAGAAGCAGGGCACGCCAAATGATAAATGTGATCAACTTCAAGCAAGATGGGCTCCACCACATCATGTCTAACCAACTCGAACTTAGGGTTATTCAGATGGTGCAACAGGTTCTCTTTCTGACCAGTAAAGAAATTATCAACAACAATCACACTGTCCCCTCTCTCTATCAACCTATCCACCAAATGGCTCCCCACGAACCCTGCTCCACCTGTTACCAATACTCTCAAATTCTTCCTCTTCAGTCCCAATGGCACCTTTCCACCTGCAAAACACTTAATAAACTTATAAAGGTCCATTTTCTTAACACTATTCAGACTCAAAAAATAAATATAATACGTTATTTACATGCCTGCATTAACGTTGCGGTTAGATTGATTATGATCAACCAACTCATACGTTATTCTTCGAGGAATAGGAGTTGATGAGACATGATCAAGGGAAACAGAAGCACTGCTGATGGTACGCGGGGAGAGATTAATTACACTGAGAGCGGAAACTGAAACAATGATTCCGATGAATAAACAGATGAGTCGCTGCTCTCCAAGCACGTAATTAACGATGGAAGAAGATAACGCCTTCTTGCTCATCATCATGTGTTTTTTTACACTAGCTTTCTCAAGATGTTCAGCTCCCATGCTGGACAATTTTTAATTTTTTTGTTTTTTAGTTTTGGATTATGGATCGATGGGTGTAATAAGAGATCCGAAATGTGGGTTGTAAAAAGGAATAGTAGCTTTGAATAGTTCTAAAGTTGTTACTTTGTGTGAGAAAGACTCAACTAATTAATTAATGGCTTTCTTATAATCTTCATTTCTACCTATTTAAGCTAACCTTAGCTTTCTTTACTATAGATTAAAAGATTCTTTTTAAAATGTTTAGATCCCTAATGTATTATGACCAAGTCTAACAATGTATTTCTGGTTTTGTTATGAAGTGTTGTTTCTACTCTATTTTTGTACTTCGTTTACTTCTTCATTTCTGAATGTTTGGAATTAGTTGTGAAGTTTCGAAGTGCAATAGTATGTCTATGTAGATTTGGAGCGTGACTATTTTATGGAGAGCTGATGAAGAAATTGACTGTAATTCTTATTTTGAAGCTAGCTTTTGAGTTTATTGAGTTTTGTTAAGATCCCTTGCTATAATACAAATATCCATATTATCCATCGGGTAACATTTTTTATCTTTAGATGAATCATTATCATTATCTGTAAGTAAAGCACAGAAAAATCAAAATGAATAGGGAATGATGTCTCATCTTAGCCAAGAAAGTTATAACTATAGCCACAATAAGAAAAAGGAAGGGGCGAGTGCTGGTGTAGCAGCATGCCCACATTAATCACATATCCTAAGGAGGAAACACAGTACTAAAAATTTGATAATAGTAAAACTCTTCCATACAATGCTGTGCCTAATCACTTTGGTTTTTATTCATTGAATTAGCGATTCACTCCTTGTGAGAATGGGCGTGCGGTTGGAGGAACTTGGCAACACGTTCTGCTTTAGCTCCTGAGCTATGGTCATAGTACTCGACGACTGCAGCCCCTGCTAATGCAGCAAGTGTGAGCGCCTGTGCGTGCAGCCTGATTACCAACAAAAACATTAGTTACTCATGACGAAAGCTTAAAAATGTTCCATAATAAGGCAGTTCTAGTTAAGACAGAGGATGTAACTGTCCCTTTTTCAAGATCACAGGCATATCACATTGAAGAGAGCACCAGACTCTACTATTATGAGAGAGTAACTAGGCAAGATGTACAAATTGCAAGAATCTTAGAAACAGAGCATTCAAGACCTGTCAAAGTAGGGTGTTTTCTCAACTTGGAACACATGCATATCCTAGTATCCTACTAGGTTTCTCGCATTCAACATTATAACCATATATATCATTTTAACGAGAGCATCAATACATCCATCTCGCCCAACCACAAAACTAGACAATCACAATCCACAAGAAGCTAAAAGTAGAACAGCAAGGGCATTCGAACACAACACAAGGAGAATGGAGATCATCCATATCAACATAATACAATGAAAAATGAAACCGTCAGGTCATTCAAACTTAACACAACGTCATCCATATCAACATAATACAATAAACAGGCATGGCACGTACATGAAGTATACAGGTAAGTATTTTCATGGAACCTTATAATAAGAGCTTGTCCAATTAGAAGAATGTCTAAGCATGGACAAAAACCCGAGAACTATATTAGCAACTGCCCCTTCTCCCCTTGGTGATCTTGTCAAAGTGAATGGGAGATATTGGTGTCAGCTTCAAAAATGAGAAGAGTAGCAACCAAAAAAATGAATTTTCTGAAACAGAAATGTTTACCCCAATCGAAAACCCAAGAAAAGACAGTTTTTGTGTAAAAATTGATTTTTTTTTTCTTTCGTACTGTTCGATGAAAAGCAGTTCTGAAGCACAACACCAATGCTACCCCTCGGCTAGCTTTGCAGATTAAGACACATTGATTTTCACAAGATCGTGGAAAAGGTTAAGACAACCTCCTATGAGAATCTATGATAGTGTCTCCCAATAAGGTTGGTTTCATAAATTCTGGGCATCTTTAACCAAATGAACACCACCTTTGAAATCCAAATACTCAGCATGATTTTTGTACAACATTTGAGTTGAAATAAAAAGAGTAAATACCCTTTCTGAACCGAATTCGGAGGATGATGATGAAAGGAAAAGGGGATCAAATGTCCTGTCTAGTCCCCCACCCCCAAACTCACTTTCCCTTTTTCAATAAACAAACCCTGAACTCTAAAGCTGAAATACTGCTTATGAATATGAAGATCTGAAAAACTTCCAAGCTTATGTGTCTCTGAGCATTCTAGAAGTATCCATACCCGAATTCCAGCTTCCGTATCCAGTAGCCCTAAATCTTAAAAAATAGATTTTGCAAAATCCAAAACCAAGTCCGAGCAACTTTGGTTTAACCCACAATCCAAACTCAAACACAGAGTAAAAGATACAGCAAGCAAATTCAACAATTAACATCACCAGGTCCTGCTAAGGAACCCTAGCTCAGAAGTGAATTGATTACAAGTATAACCAATCTATGAATCGGGTAACACATAAACCCGGTCGTAAAAATAAAAAATAAAAACTTGTGTTTATAGTCGTCAATCCCTTCCGCAATCATACAGAAATTGGGGATTAAGGAAAGGAAATTACCTGGCATGAATGATCTTAACGCTAGTTTTCATATGGGGTTGAGACCAATTGTAAGCAATTGAACCCGCAATTCCACTAAGCCACAAACACCCTTCAACCAAAATCAAAATTCAAAGAGTTGATTCACATAGATAAACTATATCAACAATCAAGATTCAAAACCACAAATGATTTACCAACTGTTCGGAGTTTGTGTTCGACAACCCATTTCCTCACAGATTCCATAGTGTTATTCTCTGCCATTTTGAAAGGTTTTTTTGTGTATGGACAGAGGAAAATCTATGGAGCTTTTTATATATGACGATGATTTCTCTGTATTATATATTTGCAGTTGCCAAAAGAGAGTAGAATAGAAGCACGTCACGTTTGTGAAGGTCTTGGACAACACGCGTTTTTGTCAATAAACCGCCTTCAATATGCCCCGGCCGCCAACCGGATTCCCCAAATACATTCCAATGGGCCTTCTTACCGGCATGTAAGTAGTACTGTAAATATCCAATTATTATATTGGACTTAATATTATTAACATTTTGATTACAGTAAATATAGAATTATTATATTGAAATTAAAATTATTAACATTTTGATTTTGATGTGATAGAGTATTTGGTAGATATTAATATGCATTTACATGGATTTGGGTTTGATATTCATAATAATATCAAATACCATGTATTATGGGGTGACCCCATGTCACCTAGGTCATTGTGTCCTGATTGTGATTATGATGTGTGAAGCAATAACCTTTGATGATGTTTTGGAGGTCCTTAGTAAGGTAGAAGGATATGTGGCTGAAGTTCTAAGTACTATTTTTGTAGAGATCACTAATTCTGAGATTTCCCTCTTTCACAATAAAGGAGTCATGAATGATCTGGCTGAGGGCCTTCAAATTGGGGATCCATTGTCTTTGAGGGAAAAACCTTTATCTCCCTTGTGAACACACCAGTGTGTTGTAGTTCTACAATCCCTCCAACCCATTGAATGTTCTTCCAACTACATAAGACTACTCATTTTTGTTGGGGATCAGTGTCGAGGTTGCGCTACGTGGAGGTTAGAACTTTGTTCCAGAGGTTGTCCCTACACTTGAAAGTTGTCCATGTTAAGCTTGCATGAAGTGCACTGTTTTTCACTTCATGTTTGTGTTGTTCAAGTCCCCCATTGCTTTTGCTAAGGGTGATAGTGTCCCAATTGACAAGATGAATTTTTCTTTTTTTAGGCGATGTCCCTAGATGAAATTCCTCTGGACACTATTAATTGAATTTGTGACCTTGATGATGTATTGCATGACATGGGAGGAAATACTGCTAATACTCGATTTTGTGAGGACAGTCCTCCTCGTCATATTTAAGAACTTGGTTTTCCAGCCCGTCAGCTTCTTGCTCATGTTGTAGATAATAAACTGGAAGTCACTATTGGTGGGTCATTTGTGAAAGATAAGAACCCTAAATATTTTCCAAAGTTGTCACTATGAACGATGTTAAGGAGGTTGGAGCACAAAGTTTTGTTATCAATGGTGCAATATTTGAGAAGATGAACTTGGACTTGGTACAATTGATTTTCTGGCTAGAAGAGGCTATGAATTTCTTCAAGGTGTCAGTTATGGTGGCACAGTTTAATTTCTAGTGTCAGCTTTGGAGAAGAGAGTGAGGTCGTCAGCAAAGAAGAAATGAGAGAATTTGAGGCCTTTGGTGGGTTTTTTTTTTTTGAAGAAACATAAATTTTATTGATAAACATTGTAAATACAGATTTGTTTATCGATTAATTCTTCTCTCCTAAGATTTCTCCGTGATTCAAGTATTGTTAGTGGCATATCTCTTGAACTAGGAGGTCTATTTTTTCTTTTTGACCGTAAGGTCAATAATATCCCTGGACAACCTCTCCATGCAGAGAATGAATAGATAGGGTGACATGGGGTCACCCTGTCTAATGCCTCTCAAGCGTAGGAAGTAATCATTTTTCCCTATTAAGCAAAATGGAGATAGAGCTGGTTGTGATGCAAGACATGATGATGGTGGACAACCTAGGAGGGAAATTGAAGAAGTGAAGGGTGTCTTTGATGAATGACCATTTCAATCGGTCAAAAGCTTTCTCCTAGTCTATCTTCAAGATCATATTAGGGTATTTCTCTTTCATTTTCTTGAAGTGAGAGATGTACTCTTGCACAATGATGGTGTGGTCAGAGGCCCTTTTGGAGGTGAGGAAGTTGTCTTGGCTCGGGGCTATGATTCCCCTACATGTTGGAGTATTTTCCTTTCATTTTCTTGTTACAATGTCGTTGGCCACTACATATCTATAAATGATCTAATGAGGTGAGAGATATTTGCCGCGTTATGTGTACATAACACACATTTTTAATACTAATATTTATAATTAAATATTTTTAAAGGGTGCATATTTGTGTTCAATATATTAGTTAATTATAATTAATTAATATAATTTGATGTAAATATTTATTTCAGGTGAATTTTGGTTTAAAATTTGATTCTTTGCTTCGAATCATGAATAAGGGCATAACTTCATATCACTTGCTTGAAATGAATTACATTCATTCATGTAAAGAAAATGAAAGAATGCAGGATATTAGACATAAATAGAAAAGGAATAATAAGTGAAACAATTGATGTGTTTTGTTGGATCATTTAGACTAGTGTCTCTTCTTCTTTTTCTTCTTCTTACAAAAAAAAGCAAGAGATAGAGGTTGGTCGGTGGATTTTTTTAAATTTATATAATTATTTTCACATTTTTTCTCAAACATATAAGGCCCTGAGATAATGACTTATTATATATATAATTAATGGTTACACAAAAGTCAATATCAATTGAAGACTAGTAAAATCTTGAATCAAAAGCACAAGTCACCTTATTCTTCTTTCTCCTTTAACACCAAATTCAATTCAGTTACAACAATACCCACTTGTATTGAAAACAAGAGTAAGATAGGATATCCATCAAATGCAAAAATGTAAGCTTTTAGAGATTGCTTCAATGAGAAGGATATATTGTTAGAAAATATAAACCTCATAACTCTAATAGTTATATAAGAAAATACTAAGTTGTTCAATATTCAATACTTCCCTCTTTGTTTCCACTCCATGTAGATGCATATATGGAACTACAAAATCACACTTTTGATTGCAAAAATAAATGGAGACACCAACACCATCATCTTGAAAATTCACTATCAACTTGGATGAATTCTCAATATTCAGCTTGAAAAAAGTCGTGTGCAACCACGATTTTTTTATGATGGCTCCCAACTATTGAGAACCATCTGCTAAAATCTTTGCTCATCATGTACGATTAGCCGGTTCCATTACATTTACTATCACTCTCATTTCATAGCATCCCAGAGAACAGAGGTGAATCTAGGATTTCAAGAAAACGGGTGCATCATTGCTTTAAAGATAAGATCAAAAAATTTATAATAACAATAACTAAGCGAGCAATACATAAAAATAACATTACCACAAAAAATATCATCAGTTTACAATTGTACTCAACGAGACTTCATAATTTGAAAACGATCTATAATAGCATCATTACTTACATTTTCAAATATCTTCCGCTCTATCTTACAAACTAAACAATCATTCAAAAATTCTTCACCAATGCTATTACGTATATCATTTTTTATGAGCTTCATTGAGGAGAATGCTCTTTCCACACTTGCCGTAGCAACAAACAAAATCAAAGCCAACTTTACAAGCAAATAAACAAGAGACCAAGTTTGATCCAATTTTGTTTGTGCCATCATCGTAGCAAGATCTTTAATCCCCTTCAAGTTGAGAAACTTGTTATCACACTCTCGAGCATAGACAATGAAACTATCAAGATGATAACTGACATCTCGAAGTTCATTATCACCAAACTCACTTTTATAATATTCGTCCAACTTCATTATTCTGCTCTTACTAAAATTAGCAAATGAATCAACCGGATTCAAACTAGTCATACCAAGGAGTGAGTCACTAGTCACAACATCAAAACGATTATTGAGCTCCTGAAGTTGCAAATCAATAACTGTATAAAACACTTTCACACGAAAGTGATGTAAATATGAAATTTTGGACTTCTTATGCTTCAATCTTGGATAATCTTCAGTCATTTCGGAAACCAAAATATTATGTTTACCACAAAATGAATAAACCTCATCCATCAAAGACTTCAAATCACTCTCTCTCATTGTTTGTAATCTTCTCTTTGAAAGATTAAGCAATCTCATAGCATTACAATATCTTGATCTTTCTTTTGTAAAGCTTTGTTCAATTCATTTGTAAGAAGTAACATCTTGAAGATCAAATGCAACACAAAGATAAATTCAAATTCTTGAATTTTACGTTACCTATTGCAAGTTTATCAAGATCATGTGGAGAATCTTCTTTCATATCTTTAAGCACATTAGCAATTGAATAAAAAATATAATCATGAAATTTTGCAAGGTCTTGAAATGGGATCCCTAACGAGTGTCACCCGATCGTTGGAGGCCACGTTCTTGATTTAATCCTTGTCCGGTAAGAATTTCTCCATATTTAAGCAATTCTTCCAACTTCTCAACTTGATGTTGTCGAAGTAAGTCCCTGCGTTTAAAAGATGTCCCAATAGTATTCAAAACATTAGTGGCAACATAAAAGAAATTTTTCACATCCGGATGTTTTTTAGAAAGCGCCACAAGTGTCAATTGCAATTGGTGAGCAAACAATGAATATAATATGCAGACGGAGCATCTTGCAAAATCAAAGACTTTAGGCCATTTTTTTCTCCTTGCATATTACTAGCTCTATCATAACCTTGTCCACGGAGTCTTGATAGGCATAGCGAGTGATCCAAAAGTAAAGAGTAAATTACTTTTTGCAATGATCTTGCGGATGTGTCACCCACATGAACAATACCCAAAAAGCTTTCTATCAACTCTCCGTTTTTGTTAACATATCGTAAAACTAGTGCCATTTGCTCTTTATGTGAAATGTCCTTTGACTCATCAACTAATATTCCAAAATAATCGTCATCCAAGTCTTTGATGATAGTTTTAATTGTTTCTTTAGTACAAGCATCCACAATCTCTTTTTATATTGTTGAACAAATCAACATATCATTTTTTGGAGCATGTTGTAATATCACCTTTTCCACATCTGGACGATTAACCCCATGGAATTTCAAAAGTTCAAGAAAAAGACATTTGTAATTGGAATCTTCACTCTCATCATGACCACGAAATGGCAATCCATTTCTTAGGAGAAACCTTACCACATCGATTGAGACATTTAAACGAATTTGATAATCACTTTTTTGTTTTTTCACTTTGCTTGTGAAAAGAAGATTGAATTGATTGACGTTGATCCGCAAAATCAAGCATCCTATTCAAACATTTGTTATCAATACTATTTACCTTACCAACATGCAATCGAATTATTTCCGGACCATGATTCCAATTCTTAAAACCATCTTGTGTAAATGATTTTCCCGCATTGTCACGACTTTCAAATTCATTCTTGAAGAAATAACAACACAAACAAAATATAGCATCATCATCTATGTTATATTCCAACCAAGCAGAATTTGGAGCATTAAACTACTCAGAATTAAATTGCCGATTCCTAGTCCCAAATGTTGTTTTAGGATATACATAAAGTTTTGGTTGATAAGGCCCCATCAAAATATAATGTCTCCTCACAACATCTCAAATATTAGAATCATATTCAAAGATGGGGTTTCTTTCTCCGGGATCCCATTTGAGAGATCCAACCCCAAAAATACAATCAACATTTAAAGAAGAAGGTGTAATTGTCTCTCTTTTTGAGCTTCTAGAGCTACATGTGAACTAACAGATGGACTGCTACTAGAACTTGGTTGCTTAATAAAAAATTTATCCATTTAGATATTCAAGGATAAATGTTCCTACAAATTCAAATAACTATTCAACTTAGTCACAAATTTAACTAGAAAATTTAAAAATAAAATAAGAGTATCGCATACCTTTCACAATAAAAAAATAAGGGAATCACACCCTTGCAAGTTCAAATAAAATAGAGGAATCACAATCCTTGCAAATCTAACTAAAATAGAGAAATCACACCCCTTTCACATTTAACAATAAAAAAATCACACATTCATAATAAAAAGAGGACTTCTACCTCTTTTGCATTTGAAATCACATATTCATAGAAAGAAGAGGAATCACACCCTTCTCACATTTTAAAAAATAAGGGAATCACACCCCTTTCACATTAAAAAGAGGAACTTTCACATATAACTACTCAAAAATAGCCTAATTACTCTCCATAACTATAGTTTGATAATTACAATTCTTAGCTACATGATATAGGGAGGAGAGAGACGAGCGAGACTGGGAGAGAGAGGAGAGAGGCGAGCGAGAGAGGGCATAAAGTGGGAGAGAGGTGAATTGTATATGTATATCGGTTAGATAATTGTATATTATACATATGTATTTGTATATATGGCAAGCGAGATTGGGAGAGGGAGGAGAGAGGCGAGCGAGAGAGGGCAGTGAGTGGGAGAGAGGTGAATTGTATATGCATATTGGTTAGATAATTGTATATAATACATATGCATTTGTATATATGGCAAACGAGATTGGGAGATGGAGGAGAGAGGCGAGCAAGAGAGGGCAGACAGTGGGAGAGGTGAATTTTTTATGTATATCAGTTAGATAATTATATATTATACATATGTATTTGTATATTCTGGCGAATTATACATATACAAATGTGACTAATTATACAAACTCGAAGTCAGCCCACGTAATTAATGTATAATGTAAGTAGCGAGTGGTAATTATAGCAAACTATAGCTATGATGAGTAATTAAGTAGTATAAGTTTGCTTAACCGCATAATTTTCCCTTAAAAAATAAGAGAATCACACCCCTTTTACATTAAAAAAAATGAATCACACCCTTCAAAATTGATAATATAAAATAAAACACATTCCTTACAAGTTACATCTGCAATATATGTAAGTTTGAGATAATCAATTCTTTAGCTATTGATGATTTCCTATTATAAGTAATGACAAGTTTTTTTTTATATGGAAACCCTAAAATTAAAGTGATATATACATTTTTTTTATTTTGTTTGTTTATTAAAAAGAGAAATCATAAACTAAAATTACCTTAAACTTTGACAATGATGATTTCTCTAGATTCTTGACTTGAAGTTGGAGACTTGAAGCTTCTTCTTTGTGTGGAAAATAAAAAACAAATTTGAAGAGAGAAGAAAGATATTGTTGGAACTTGGAAAGTGGGTGGGAAGGAAACTTTTGAAGTCTTTGACTTTAGAACTTTCAGAATTTAGCTTCTTTTTTTAATGAAAAACGTGTTTTTAGTTAATAAAAATAAATTGAAGCGAATTGGGGTTGGGTGGGATCAAATCTGCGGTCTTCGTGTTGAAATCTTGCAGTCATACCAGTGAACCATCCAGCCATCTTGAGAACGGGTCCATAAGTTTTAATTTAATATATTCTTTAATAATTATAGAAGTAATATATCGAGTTTAGTCGGGGTTCCGATGACCAATTTTTATACATAAATTCGCCCCTGTCAGAGAAGGTCTGAAAGTTATGACCAATGTTTGACCATTAATTATGTGGTTTAATAATTAAATAAAAATAAAATAATATGCTAAATTCTTATTGGATGAAAATGAAGTTATTTTCTAATATAACTCCCCACTTCCGTTAACTTCTTCACGTTGATGGTAAGTGTAGAATAACCACTCAAACTCTATAAAAGGGTCCTCTCTGCCAGTATGAGAACAACATTTTTTCTCCATCAGAAATTGTTCTGTAAAGTAAGGAAAGAGAGAGAAATATTTTCTCAAGAACAAAGAAAGAGGAAAAATAGTTTTACATAAGAATTCAAGAAGGCTATCATGAATTCGAGTAAGTTTTCTTGTCTAAATTTATTGTTTATGTGAAAATCATATAACTCTACAATCCTAAATAATTGATAGGATATTCATGTTAGATTGTTTACGTTTCTCAATCTGTGAAATCCTAACATGTGGTATCAGAGCCAGGTTTAGGAACTACTGATTTTTCTATCACGATTAATTTTTTTTGTTGAAAAATATGATTGAGTCGGTTGTCAATGAATTCTTTACTACTAATTCATGGAGTCTTGTTAACTGTAAAATTAAAGTTGAAACGTTTAGTGGTATTAGACATTCAATGAACATGAGATTCCTTAATTAGAATCAATAAAGGATTGCACTTTTTGTTCATTCATTTATGTATTGTATTATTTGATTCTTTAGTGAATGCATAAAGTGAATTTGTGATATAATTAAATAATGAAAAATATATAATTATATTAAATGCATGTTTGACTGGCAATAAGTGAAAATTGCCATATACTTTTAAAATTTTCCTGTCATATTATAGTTATGATATTTTGTTTATTATTACGGGAGTAGTACTTTTCGAAGAGTTAAATCAATATTCTGCAGTGACTAAGATTTAATATAAATCATTATTTTAGATTTATTTATTTATTTTGAAATTATGTGTGAGATTTGTTAATCTCCAAAGCAGTCAAATGTTATGAATATATAATTTCAAAATAATGATTAATACTTAAATTCAATTATCCATAAATCTTGATGCTTATAATTGGTATAACACTTATGGGTAAATTGAAGTTTGGTTATAAGACATCTATGGATCACCCAAAGATTGATTGCTTGTTCTTATAACTATTGAACATTAAGAAGATAATTTCGATGTGTCGTTAATTTTATTTTTTTATCCAAAGATAATAACTATTATTAATTGATACGTACTTTAAAAATTATTGAATTATGTTAAAATTTACTTTTAAATATCATTATGTCTAAAATTGTATTATGATGTTTTGCCCAAATGAGGACATCAATATACATTTAAGTACATAAACCATTTTCAAATCTGATGATATATTTAAACTTATAACTCAAAGTATTAACAAATGAGCATGTTATATTTGCAGCATTTGCTTTTCATTTGCACTCTGCCTATGTTATGACCTTTAACGGTCTTAACTTCTTAGATTGGTGCGAACAGATCAAATTTCATCTTAGAATTTTAGATCTTGATGTTGCACTTTACACTGAGAAGCCAACTGCTATTATTGGAATTAGCAGTGCTGAAGAAAGGTCCTATTATAAGCATTGAAATCGATCTAACAAATTAGGCTAAATATTTATGCAAATGAATATTGCAGGCAACATTAAAACTACTTTTTCCAAAATTGAAAATGCAAAAAAATTTCTGAAACTTGTGGAAGAATCCTCTCAAACTGCTGATAAGTCTCTTGCTGGGACACTAATGAGTATTTTGACCACCATAAAGTTTGATGGTTCACGTACGATGCATGAACATGTCATTGAAATAACAAACATAGCAGCAAGACTTAAGTCTTTAAGAATAGAAGTGGAAGCAAATTTTCTTGTACAATTTATCATCAACTCATTATCGTTTAAGTATGGTCCTTTCCAAATGAACTATAATACCATGAAATAAAAATGGAACGTCGTGCATGAATTGCATGGTATGCTAGTTCAGGAGGAAACAAGATTGAAGAATCAAGAAAATCACTCCATTAACTTTGTAAGTCATTAAGAAGCTAGAAAGAAAGGAAAGAAGCATGTTAAGAAAAAACAGAGGCATCATAATGTCAATGAGACCTCCTCTCAAGTACGTAAGAAGGAACACAAGAATGATAAGTGTCATTTCTATAGAAAATCTGGACACTTTCAGAAAGATTGCCTGAAATTTAAGGCATGGCTCGAGAAGAAAGGTAAGTCTAGTACTTTTACATGTCTCGAATCAAATTTAACTAAAGCTTCTTATAATACTTGGTGGATTGACTCTGGTTGTACTGTTCATGTTTCTAGTGATGCAAGGATTCCTTACAACACAAACCATAAGCCAGAATGAAAGATAAATGTATATGGGGAATAACGTGAAGTCTCCAATTAAAGCTATCGGGACTTATCGTTTGATCCTTGATATTGTGCGTCACTTAGATTTACTTGAAACTTGTTATGTACCTTCTCTTTCGAGAAATTTAGTTTCTTTGTTAGATAAGACTGGATATTCTTTTAATTTTGGTAATGGATGTTTTAATTTGTTTAAACATAATTATATCATTGGTACTGGTACTCTTTGTGATAACTTATACAAACTGAATCTTGATAATCTATTTGTCGAAACACTCTTAACTTGCATCATAATATTGAAATCAAACGAAGTTTGGTGAATGAACAATCTGCTTTCTTGTGGCACAAACGTTTAGGTCACATATCCTAAGAAAGATAAAAAAGATTAGTCTAGAATGAAATCCTTTCAAATTGGATTTTATAGATCTTAACATTTGTGTGAATTGTATTAAAGGAAAATAAACAAGACACACAAAGAAAAGATCCACAAGAAACACACAACTTCTTAAAATCATACACACTGATATATGTGGTCCGTTTGATATCGTATCTTTTAGTAAAGAAAAATATTTTATCACTTTTATTGATGATTTTTCACGTTATGGGTATGTCTATTTGTTGCATGAAAAATATCAAGTGATAAATGCCTTAGAGGTCTTTATTACTAAGGTTGAAAGATAACTAGACAGAAATGTGAAAATAATCAGGTCAAATAGAGGTAGTGAATATTATGGAAGATATGATGAAACTAGACAACATACATGTCCATTTGCTAAGTTCCCCAAAAAGCATGACATATGTGCTCAATACACAATGCCTGAAAAACCACAACAAAATGGTGTAGCAGAAAAGCGTAATGTACATTAATGGACATGGTTAGGAGTATGTTAAGTAATTCACCTTTACCTCTTTCATTGTGGATGTATGCTTTAAGGACTGTCTTTACTTAGTAGGGTTTCAAATAAAGCAGTTCCAAAGACTCCTTTTGAACTGTGGACTGGTAGGAAACCTAGTTTAAGGCACCTACATGGTTGGGGTTGCCCGACAGAAGTTATAGTTTATAACCTACAAGGAAAGAAATCGGATTCAAGAACAATCAGTGGTTTCTTCATTGGTTATCCAGAAAAATCAAAAGGGTAATAAATACACATGAAAAGGTTCAATGTGTGTGTTTCTATAACTAACTAAGTCAAATGCTTTCCACACTGCTAAAAATGTTGATCTCAATGGTAAGCACATCATCTTTTTGTTAGGATCGAAAATAATTAGGTGTCATGTATAAACTAGCAAAACAAACTTCGAAATACCATGAGTAAGAAGATAAACAAAAAAATATACCAAAAGACACAAAGATTTAACATGGTTCCGTCGATTGACCTAGATCCACAAAGGAGATGAGCAATTTACTATATAAACATGAGAGAACAAAATATAGAAAAAAACAACCTCATCCAATTCACTTGGAATACAAAGAGGTTCACACAAGTGATATGTCCCACAAATTCTTCCCCTAGACAAACTCTCAAACCCCTAGAACTATCTTGTGAATGTTACTATGTTAGAAATAATGTGTTTCTATTTATAGAGTACTAGACATTTTCCTATAAGAAAAGCACTAGCAAAATATGGAGATTCCATTATATATATATATATATATATTTATTTATTTTTAAATTAAAGGATGGACCAAGATCCATTTTATTAGAATAAAGAGCTGTACAAAATAAGCTTGAGGTGAAAATTCAAGCCCAATAAGGAAACAATAACAAAGAAAAAACAGGAACAAAAATATATATACTCAATTTGACTCACTTTAATTTTGTCTCTATTTTATGTGCCTGTTTTTATTTATTTACCAACGGAGATTATATAAGTTCTTTTATGTTAAATGAAAAAATGAAAATAAATCTAGTTTAATTTTTTAGGGCCACAAAATACCAGATTTTCATATTTGACTCAATACTCAATGGTGTATCAAATTTGTTAGATTTTGCATAGTATATATAGTAAAAAAAAATATCACTATTTTATTACTTGAACACTAAACCGTGGTTTTAGGATAACGCGATATGGGGAAATTGGAATGAATGAATTATTACTCTAATATTACCATTCTAAAAGGTTGGTTTAATGTAGCTCCATTATTATTTTGAAAATATAAGTAAACATTCAAATTGTTTATGATAGTACGGGTGCATCGGTTCGGTTTATTGGATTTCGATTTTTAAATACATAAAATTAATAACAAATTAATAAGATATTCTTTATCAATTTTCGGTTTATCGATTTTTGGTCATTAATGGTTCGGTTTTCAGTTTACCAATAAGAAAATGCACATAAAATTAAGGGAAACTTACATAAATATACTATATTAAGAAAATATTTACTATTTATAACAATTAACATTTTTTTCATTTGATCACTTTTAATACATTTATAATACAATTTTAATATATATTACAAAGAACAAATTATTATTCACATATAATACAAGTTTCATTGATGGATAATACATTTATCACACATTTTAATACATTTATAATTCAATGTGTCAATTTCTTACCAAACAAGCATAATATATTTTTAAAAACTATTATAATACATATATATTGCATATATAATTCACTGTTAATACATATTATAGATTTAACATAGTATTACTATAAATGGTAATAAATAAAAAGTATCGCTAAAATCAGTAATTATTTATTAAATGTATAATGAGATGTAGTACGAAAGCTACAATTACATGTTACAATTAAAACATACTATTAAAATTTTGATGTGAAGTAAAAATACCCTAAACTGTGAAGTGTGTACATTGTAGTGTAAAGTACTGATTAGTGTCTAGTTATGTTTATTATTAATATTTAATATATTATGAAGGGTAAAGTAGTAAATTACTATCATCTTATCGATTATCCAATAATCCAATACTAAAACCAACAACAAATAAATAACCCAATAATTTTTTTATAAAACCAATAAATTCGTTAATCCAATAACATTTTTTTTTATTTGATTTTCGCACAACTCTTTTTTATACACATGCTTCTAAGTTCTAACCCATTTTAGATACTCCCTCCGTTTCACAAAGAATGATCTCCTTTCCTTTTTAGTCAGTTTCAAAAAATGACCTCTTTCCTTTTTTGGTAACATTTTACTTTTTGTTAATATATACATGCACATTCGCATGTTTAAAACCATAAGATTAAGGACAATTTTGTACAAGTCTTTTTTAATTTCTTAAATTTTGTGCCAAATCAAATCAGATCAATCTTTTTGAAACGGAGGGATTACTATTTTTTTTTGTTAATATATACATGCACATTCGTAGTACAGAACACTTACTTGGAGAGAAAGGAAGAACTAGTATGGGTAAAGGGAAACAGAAAATCGAAATAAAGAAAATCACAAAAGAATCTGCAAGAATGGTGGCATTTTCTAAGAGACGCAAAGGACTTTTCAAGAAAGCTGTGCAACTTGAATCCAAGACTGGTGCTAAAGTTGCCATTCTTGTTTTCTCTTCCTCAGGAAAACCCTACACTTGTGGGGACGTTGAAACGCTTTGTGAGTCGAGTAGTATTTTGGATTCATTCAATCTTGAAACGCATTCTGAGTTGAATGGTATTTGGGATTCATTCAATCTTGAAACCCGTTGTGAGTTGAATGGTATTTTGGATTCATTCAATCTTGAAACGCATTGTGAGTCGAATGGCATGTGGGATTCATTCAATCTTGAAAGGCCTTGTTCATCTTCTGGGCAGAATGGTATGTGGGATTCATTCAATCTTGAAAGGCCTTGTTCATCCTCTGGGCAGAATGGTATGTGGGATTCATTCAATCTTGAAAGGCCTTGTTCATCCTCTGGGCAGAATGGTATGTGGGATTCATTCAATATTATTGAAAGGCCTTGTTCATCCTCTGGGCAGAATGGTATGTGGGATTCATTCAATCTTGAAAGGCCTTGTTCATCCTCT
>JAJOOR010018205.1:0-32218 GCA_036250505.1 Solanum acaule | reverse complement strand
ATCAAAATCATTTCTATCATTATAAGAAAGTTCAATATAAGAATCTATCATATCATCAATATCATCTTCATTATTATATCTACTCCTAGAACTTTGAGACTCTTCATTACGTACTACATTCATTATATTAGAATTATACAAGTCATACAATTTTCAAGCTTCCATTTTTATACTATCTTTAACATCTTGACAACTAGGTGTTTCATCATCTTCACTATCAATACCCAAATTAAAATAGATTTTATCAACCATTCGTGATGCACCTTCATCTTTGTAAATTGGGTTTAACAAACAAGCGGTTAAATAAATTTGAGGAATAAGAATAAAATATTTTTTAAATTTTTCAATCATTTTTTTAACAGATTCTTCAAATCTTGGTTTATTTTTGAATTTATAAAATTTACTAGAAATAACACAAAATATTAGGTAAAATAGAGCAAATAGTTGGATAATAAAGTGCAGATATTTTTTTTGTAGTTAAATAAAAAACTTTTAAGAATTCTATAAGTTCTTTTATGTCATTCCAATCATTATCATCAAGTCTAGATGTCATATTTGAATTATGAGCATTCCAAGCCATTCGTAAAGGTTTTCTATATTCATAAGCGACTTCAAGAATTTCATATAAAGAATTTCATCTAGTACACACTGATTTTGGAATTTTTCTAGGTGGAAGATTAAATTCGCGACAACGATTTTCAAAATCTCTGCGTCTAGACTTAACTTGACATTTAAAAATAAAATGACATGCAGTTTCAACTTTTATGCAACCATCATTATACATTGTTATACCATCTCTAACAATCAAATTATATATGTGTGCAGCACACCTAAAATGAAAACCATTAACATAAATAGGGCAAAGAGACGGTTTTAGTATTTCAACAGTAGTTCTATTATTAGAAGCATTATCTAAGGTGACACTAATTATTTTATTACAAATTTCATAGTTTTGTAAAACATCTATAATTGTTTGAGCTATATAACTACCGGTTTTATGCATTTCACAACATTTATAACCTAAAATTCTTTTTTGCAAAGTCCAATTTTCATCAATCCAATGCACAGTAATAGTGAAATAATCATTACCATTTACACTACGGCCCATATAAGAAGTAATAGCCATTTTACAATTATTATAATAAAATAAACAACGAAGATATTGAAAATGTTAAGCTTGATAATCAAAGATAGCCTTTTTAATTGTATTTCTAGGCAAACCTTTAAAATGTGGATTATACACAATTTGAATATAATGAATAAAACTGGGATTTTCAGCAAAACTAAATGGCAAACCCATAACAACAATCATTTTAGCTAATTCTTCAAGATCTTTTTCTCTACTATATGACCGTTGTATACTAGAGCCAGAAACATTAGAAGGATTTAATTGTGTTTGGACCATATTAGAGCCCTCTACTCCTACATTTTAAAGAAGGGTGGTACCATTCTATTTAGCTTCGGCTACAGCTTTAGCATGCAAAAATACATTTTTACAACATGACATTAAATGATTACTCAAATGTCCCGTCCCACCCTGTTTTCCTACAGTTTTATGATTCATTCTATGTTTATATTTATTATAAATAGCTTGTGTTTTATCTTCATTCTGAGTCATAAATTGCCACACAACTGATTTTTTAGCACGTTCTACCTTAGTCCTAGGATGCACGGGGGGGACGGGAGCAAGATAACAAAAAGGAGTGGGAGGGGAAGAGGGATTGGGAGTGGGAGTAGCTGTAGCTGGCTGAGTTTCATCATCATCATATTCATCAACATTATTATCAAACTATCAATATAATCATTAACATCATCATTTTCATCATCTTCAGGTAATTCCTCATCAAAATTACCAAACCTTCTTTGTAAATGTTCATGATAAGGATCTAATCCACTATTACTATCAATATTAAAAATAGTATCATCAACATGCGTATAATCATCCGTATTTATTCTTAATTGAGAAGTTTTTTTAGTTTTAGATTTAGAAGTACTACCGGTTATTTTATTTTTCTTAGATTTTGAGGTAGATAAATTAGTGAACGAATTAACTATGGCTGTTTTACCCTTTTCAATAATGTTTTTTCCGAAATCCATAGTCAAATATAAAAAGTGAGTAAATTATATATAATACGAAAATGTAATGCAAAGTTTTAAACAAATAAATAACTAAATAAGTAGAGACTAGAGACTAACTACTCACAAAATAAATAATTAAATGCAAACAAATAAATAACTAAATGAAAAGTGAGTTGAAACGAATGTACCAAACGTCTACTTAAAAGAGCAGACGTGTATGATCGGAAGCCGAAAATTGAAAGTTGAATTTTGAAGCTCCAATTTCCAAAGACCAAATTCGTAATTTTAACAAGAATTAGAGATTTAGAGACTAATAGAGAATTAGAGAGAGTAGAAGATAATAGTTTTGTGAGTGAAAAGAATGAAAGATTAGGGGTATTTATAGTTAAAAAAAGAAGATCAAAATGTAGTTTTTAGAAGGTTAGGGTATTAAAAAAAGTATGGGGGGGAGGGGGGTAGGAAGGTGTAAAGGGGAGTTATGGGGGTGAAAGAGCTGTTGGTGGGGCCCAAAAGCCGTTGCCCAATGGCTCTCAACAACTATAAATAATTAATTAAGATTTGGAAAAAAAAATGGACCGGGACTAACCGGTCATATGCAGAAATTCATCTTCAAGTCTCGTAGTGCACTCTAGGACAACATTAATTACAGGAAAATCGCACTGTACCCTTTTCCCCAGACAACTACATAGTCAACCGTTTTAAATGTTGTTGCCTGCTTCTTCCTTTATGGTATCAAGGCATTGTATGCACTATAGAACTCCCTAACCCAGCTTGGAATATATGGGCCACGGGGATTTGTGAAGGGCTGGAACTTATTACACTTCAGACAACTCATAATATTGGGGTACCTATCAATCACCCCATTCGTGGACAGACGTTTCTCCTCAATGATTGTCTTCAGCCCCTCAGTTTTTAATATGTTCATACACTTGGGGGGAGGACCCTGAACTGGTGGTGCAAGCACCACTGCCTGTGCTAGAAATGGAGGAGAAGAAGTGGTGAGCTGAGGAGTTTTGATCCTAAACGGATCATCCATCATTTTTTACCGCAACTCTGTCATCTGTGCTGCTACCAGCTCATCATCTCAGAAGCTACAGTTTGAGGCTTCTGGTGCTCACCATCACTCTCAGAAGTAGTGAGGTGAGTGGCATAGATTCCTTCACTGTCGGAGCTGGCCTCCGGTGACGCCTATGCCTTGCCTTTGTCTTTGCCTTTCCCACCAGTTATGGGAAGTTTGGTAGCCTTTCCCCTGGATGTAGTTGCATACTTATTGAGTGTAATCCCCTTAGGTTTCTTTCGGGGTGGCATGTTCCTACCTGCAACCTTTGGTCTAGCCATGTCTGCAAAACATCGGGAAGAAATTAGAAATATTTCAATCAAAAGCACAAAAAAATAATTGCAGATAGACTCGCCGAATCGCTTTGGCGGGCTAACCGAAAGGATTGACTCAAAATTCTCAGAAAATTTTGGCATGTCGGTGAGGGAAAGGCCTTTCGTTGAATCACCGACATCATTAGGCGAGCAAGGAATAGACCACCAAAAGTTACAGTGCAATAAGGGTTAAGGTGTGCAGACAAAAAGTGATAAAGAAGGACTTTCGGCGAGTCGCCGACTACTTACGGTGACCTCGGGCTTCTCGCCAAAAGTTACAGACCCTAACTACTCATTTAGCATGAAATTAAAGGTGAGATGGGGACTTTCGGTGAATCGCCAAGTGGTTCGACGAGCTCGACCTAGCTCACCAAACGACCCAACGTGCCTACTTTCAACCCAACTTCTCAAATTTGACCCCTCAACCCCCAAAAACAAAATCAAAGCATGCACTCATTAAATTAAAGCAAGACCCATTACACCCATTACCTCGGTATACTCATACTTCTCCCGATTTTGCCAAATTTGGCCATTTAATGACTTTTGCCCTTAAGAAAGACATCACCTGCTCTATTATTAGGTAAATTATGTCATTTGGCACAATAATGGGCTACTAAGACTTCACCCCCACTATACCCATTAACATGCAAGCATGATGAGTCCATGATTTGGATTTATTTAGGGCTCTATTTTAATGGATTTAGTGTCCTCAAATGCATATATTGTCTCAATAACTAATGTAAATACTTAAATTTCAGGTATTTGAACTTAGGAACAAAGCATGGATACTATGGAGCAAAAAGGAACAAGGCAGCCAAAAGAATGAAGACAAGAAGGCCTGAGGATCGCCTAAACCATTGGGCGACTCGCTGAAAGGCCTTAATCTCGCCCAAAGTTCTAGTGTGCCAAGCCCTGAAGGATAAAATCAAATAGGCAATAAAAACGAACAGTTGGCGAGTCGTCGAACGGTTCTACGAGGTAGTGCCTTAACTCCCAAAGTTACAGAGCTTGAAGTTCTGAATGCTAAAGCAAAAAGGCGATAGGAATGACCAAATGGTGGATCACCGAGTGGATCGGCGATCCCGACTAACTGCGTCGAGTGGTCCTTCACAACACACTTTTTGACAACTATAAATAAGTGGTTTTAGAAGAGGAAGTTTGATATTTTAAGAAATCAGTTTTTAGTTCTAAAAGTTTTTGGAGACATTCTTCTTAAACTTTGAAGATTTGAAGGTTTACAATTCCAAGAAATTGGAAGTGGGTCTTAAAGAATCTTCATAATTGACGTGTTTAAAGACATTTTCTATCGTACCCATTTGATGGAAACACTTTTTGGTATCGATTTCTATCTCTTTATCATGTCTAGCTAAAACCCTAATTCTTGGGATACGATTATGTCAGTATGGTTTAAATTTACTGTTGGTTATTGCTCATTGTTAGTCTATTTGTTATTTAAATGTGATTTCGTTTAGTAGTTGTATTTGAACTTAATGGGATTGTAGTTTCAAATATGATTTCATCTTTGTGTTTTTGGCTTACTCGAGAGAGAAGTTTTAAAACCAAAACTACCAAATCGATAACCTGTGGTTATTGGGTCGTCATGGGTTTAGCTCGAGAGAGTGAACCCTAGACCTTCTCCCACACATTTAGCTCGAGAGAGTGAATGGGCTAAGGCAAAGGTTGTGCTTAATTGCTGCAACTCGGTGTTCGAGAGAAACCGAGTTGATTCGGGGTAAATTATTCAAGAGAAAACTTACCCCCACTAAATTCTAGCTTAATTAGAAATATTCAACAATTTACTATCAATAGCATTTACCCGGTTGTTTATTTTATCCCATATTCCTATCATATCCCAAGAATTCTGTCTCCCTAATTCGTATCTTTATATTCTTACTATTTTTGTTTATTAGTTGAATACAAACCCCTCATTGATAATTGGCATTTGTGTCACTTCTTGATTTAATATGCTTTTACTCGTAAATATTTATAGCTATGATTGACTAGAACATAATTTTACTTTTCTACTTCATTCTCAACTACTAACTGCTCCCTTGGGACTGGACCCAAACCCATTCGATGCTTTGATTTTGTTTTCGGGGGTTGCGGGGTTGAATTCGAGAAGTTGGGTTGAAAATAGGCATGTTGGGTCATTTGGTGAGATGGGTAGAGCTCGCCGAACCACTCAGTGGTTCGTCTAATGTCTCCATCTCGCCTTTAATTTCATGCTTTATTTGATGATTGATTCTGTAACTTTTGGAGAGAAACCTAAGGTCGCCGAAAGCACTCGGCGACTAACCAAAAGTTTTCTTTATCGCTCTTTGTTTACACCCCTAAACCCTTTTGCACTAGACCTTTTGGCGGGTTAGCCCTTGATCGCTAAAAGGGACCTCCCATCGCCAACTTGATGAGAATTTTGAGTCAATCCCTTCTGCGAGCCCGATTTAGCTTGCCAAAGAGATTTGGTAACTCACCAACTTGATCGGCGAGTCTGTCTGCAGTTAATTTTATGTGTTTTGATATGAATATTTACTAATTTCTCTCTGATGTTTTACAGATATGGTGCAAAAAAATCTAGATAGGCCACCCAAAAAAAAGAACGAGGCATTACTATAAACGAAGGGAGATCAAATCCTCCAAACAAGAGAAGGCAAAAACTCTTACTAGGAGACAAAGGCAAAATAAAGAAGCACACATCTGAGAGAGGGGTTGTTGACACCCAGGCTGATTTGTCTAAGCCTGAAGACGAGCAGCTTTCGATTTCCCAAAGGAATGAGCTTCAGGCTAGATCTCAACTCATTTCCACCAGAGTTCCTCATGCATCCACACCAGCAGAATCACTGCCAACTCCAGCACCTCATGTCGCTCCCGTGCCACCAGTCATTCCTGCACCTAGACACATTAACAGGTTGAAAGGAGATGGTTTACGAACCATCCTCGAGGAGAAGTTATTATCTACTGAGGGTCTGGAGGGTAAATACTCAGATGTGCTGGACACTCTCAACTACCATAGGTTTAATCAGTTTACCAAACCCCGAGGCCGTTATGTTCCTTCATGGGTTCAGGAGTTCTATATAGCCTATGGGGAGTTGGTGCCGAAGGGTAAGAAAAAGGCCAACGAGTTCAGACCGGTGAAGTCGGTCATGATCAGAGCTAAGGAAGTTGGGTGCAGCAGTGAGTATATTAACACTGTATTGGAGAGAACGATGCACTCTACATGTCCTTACGAGGGTTTACCTGTGGCTCAGTCCTTAGATGACTTGAAGGGCTGGTTGGCTCCACTGATTTTTGATACCACCCAAAAGTGGATAGTGGCTCGAGTTCCCATAGAGAAGAGGGACTTAAGCATTGCAGCTCGTTTCTGGTTTGACTTCATCAGTAGCACTATAATGCCATCTCAGAACGAGTCTATTTTGCGTCATCCTAAGGCAGCATGCCTTGGATCTATCATGTCACGGAGGAGCATCGACCTAGGACTTTTTATTTCGCAGGAGATAGCCATGAGAGCCAAGCAGAGGCAGACTTTTCTGCCATTCCCGATCATGATCACTGAGTTGTGCCAGCGTGCTGGAGTACCCAGGGATGACGCAAGAGATATTGAGGTTACCCCTTCTTCCTCCACTAACATCTGGCGTATTGAGGTCGAGTACACACAAAAGGAGGCTGATAGGAGGAGGACAACTCTGGTGGACACATCTCCGGAAGTAGATATGGATTCGATACCTGCAGAGGCGTCTTCGCCTACTCCAACCTCTGGGCCTTCAGGTACTTCAGCCCCTTCTACTTCTTCACAGGTTTCGGGCACCTCCACCTCATTCCAGCCAGTCAAGATGACTCGGGTGATGATCCTGAAAATAGGGAATCTGGCCTATTCAGCTGACGTGAGGGCGACTCAATTGGAGAGATCCATCCCAGGGATGATTGAGAGTGTTATTTTGGTTGTACTGACCCCCCCCCCCCTTCGAGCTTCTTTTGATGATCTGGCTACTAGAGTCGCAGCTTGTGAGAGCAGACAGGGGGAGGCCACAGAGGTTATGACTTTGCAATCCAAGGTAGCAGACTTTAGGAAGGAGACTATCTGAAGTCTACCGACTTCACTTCATTACTGAAGGATGTTGATGATGTAGATGCTCCTAAGATTCCTCCAGCTACCACCGGTGATGTACACCGTGATGAGACCACAGTGAGTGAGTCGGATGCTGAGACAGATGAGGAGCAGATACAGATTCAGGAGGATAACATATATAGAGACTTGTCGGATCTTACAGGGACGAGTATGCAGTCGCTGATCCAGACATCACTTACCAAGACCTCCTTGGCTGCTCCTAGTGCTATTACTGTTCCTGTTGAGGTGACTCCGGGTACTGAGACACTAGCCCAGACAGATGCACCGGGCACTGATGCCCAAACATATAGAGAGACTACGTAGACAGGATCCCCTTTTTACCTCCATCTCTGTCTTACTTTATTTTACTTTCGAATATTTTCATTTGCATTTAAGGACAACTGATTTTTGTTTGTGGTGGGGTGAGGCCCACCTTTGTGCATATTAGTTTTGTTTATATATTTGGCTTTGAGCTAATTGTGTTATACACACTGCTTTTTGTGGAAGGTTTGTGCTTGTGGCTCCTTACTTTTAATTGTAAATGATTTTTTATCCTTCCGAAAATAATTTGCCACCTCTTGTATGTGTTGAATGTGGATGTTCTCTTGCAAATTTGAGTATCGGTTTTGATCAATACTGATGACTTGAATAGTGCTCATAATCGAACATAAATGAATGCGGGGTTACAACGAAGCCAATTGAAGTTGTATAGACATTATGTGAACTCTTTGCATCTTGTTGTGACTAGCCAATTATCGAATCGAGTTCTCTTGTGATGAATATTGCACACTAGCGAAAGTATGGAGTCTTGTTTGACTTTGGTGTCAATGCCTTGTATGATGAGCTTACCATGAACCATGCATGATGATACTTAGAATTTTCCCCGTTGGTCCGGTTGGCTAAGTGAAGCAATTTCTTGAGATGATCTTAGGCAATTTTAAAGAGTGTGAGCCAATTTGAAATCATACCTCTTTTGCGGCCTACCTTGTGAGTATGTGAACCTCTTTTGAACACCCTTTGAACCTTAACCTTTTCTTGAAAGAAACTTGATAACATTGCCACATTTTATTGACCCATTACCCATAATAATCCTCATCATTTGTGGTTGTCTGAATAGCCAACTTATGCCAAAAACCTAAGTTGGGGGTGTGGTGAAAAGAGAAGGCAAATCAAGTAAATGCAAAGAAGTCCCTTATGCCCATGTTTTGAGAAAAATGGAACCCCTCCATATTAAAAAAAAAAAAAGGAAAAAAAGATTGAAAAAGAAAAAGAATGAAAAAGTTGTGAAATAATGTTGTGGAAATACAAAGAAAATGGGTTTTCCAATGACTCATCGAAGATAAAGAAGAGGTGACTTTTGAGCTTGAATGAAAATGACAAAGAGAAGGAAAGAAGGAGTTGTTCACATAACATTTCAGGAGGATTTTCAGCCTATAAGCCTAAATGACCATACCATTACACTCAGTTTCGTTACAAGCCTTGAAAAGACCTTTTTTATCTTGAAAGAGCTGAAGCAAAAGTCGATCGGAAAATAAGGGCAAACCTATAGGTGAAATCATACATTGTGTTCATCTTTAGGAGTGTGAGTGTTGATCTTGATTCCAGAACTTTAAATTGTTGAACCATTGTGTGTGAATATGGAATTATTTTTTGTGCGAGGGCATTTGATTTCCTTTATTGAGCTTGAACTTGCATTTGAAGCAAGTATAGTGAGCTTGAGATTCTTTGATAATGGTAAGTTACAACTTGAAACTTTGAGTGCACAATTGATTCTTGCATAAGTAAGTTGAGACTTTTTTGCGTGCATTCACGGTTGAATCTTGTGTAACACTATTCGAGACATCCCTTTTGAACTGCTGAACTTGAATTTTACTTGAGGACAAGCAAAAGTTAAGTTGGGGTGTTGATGAGTCCACGATTTGGATTCATTTAAGGCTTTATTTTAATGGATTTAGTGTCCTCAAATGCATATTTTGTCTCAATAACTGATGTAAATACTTGAATTTCAGGTATTTGAACTTAGGGACAAAGCATGGACACTATGGAGCAAAAAGGAACAAGGCAGCCGAAAGAACGAAGAAAAGAAGGCATGAGGATCGCCTAAACCATTGGGTGAGTCGCCGAATGGCCTTAGTCTCGCCCAAAGTTCCAGTGTGCCAAGCCCTAGAGGACAAAATCAAATAGGCGATAGAAAGGAGAAGTCGGCGAGTCGGCGAAAGGTTCCGTGAGCAGTGCCTTATCGCCCAAAGTTACAGATCTTGAAGTGTTGAAAGCCAAAGCGAAAAGGCGATAGGAATGACCAAAAGGTGAATTACCGAGTTGATCGGCGATCCCAACTAACTGCGTCGAGTGGTCCTTCGCAGCACACTTTTGACAACTATAAATACCTATTTGAATTTTTAGTTTAGGAAGGAATTTTAGAAGATGAGGTTTGATATTTTCAGAAATCAGTTTTTAGTTCTTGAGACATTGTTCTTGAGCTTTGAAGATTTGAAGGTTTACAATTCCAATAAATTGGAAGTGGGTCTTGAAGAATCTTCATCATTGACGTGTTTAAAGACATTTTCTATCGTACCTATTTGATGGAAACACTTTTTGGTATCGATTTCTATTTTTTTATCATGTCTAGCTAAGACCCCAATTAATGGGGTGTGATTATGTGAATATGGGTTAAATTTATGGTTGGTATTGCTCATTGTTAGTCTATTTGTTGTTTAAATGTGATTTCGTTTAGTAGTTGTATTTGAACTTAATGGGATTGCAGTTGTAAATAGGATTTCATCTTAGTGTTTTTGGCTTGCTCGAGAGAGAAGTTTTAAAACCAAAACTAATAAATCGATAGCCTGTGGTTATTGGGTCATTATGGGTTCAACTCGAGAGAGTGAACCCTAGACCTTCTCCCACACATTCAGCTCGAGAGAGTGAATGGGCTAAGGCGAAGGCTATGCTTAATTGCTGCAACTCGGTGTTCAAGAGAAATCGAGTTGATTCGGGGTAAATTGTTTGAGAGAAAATTTACCCCTACTAAAGTCTAGCTTAGTTACAAATGTTCAGCAATTTACTATCAATAGCATTTACCCGGTTGTTTATTTTATCCCATATTCCTATCACATCCCAAGAATCTCGTCTCCCTAATTCACATCTTTATATTCTTGCTATTTTTGTTTATTAGTTGAATGCAAACCCCCCATTGATAATTGACATTCGTGTCACTTCTTGATTAGCATGCTTTACTCGTAAATATTTATAGCCATGATTGACTAGAACATAATTTTACTTTTCTACTTGATTCTCAACTACTAACTGCTCCCTTGAGACTCAACTCCAACCCATTCGGTTGGGTTATATTACTACACGCGATCACTGACACTCGAACTGGAAATAGTGTCCTGATACATGAAGTCAAAGCACAACCCCACTAGATTAACCAATTTTAAGGCACTAAATCACGGCGAATTAACAACAAAGGCATTACGGGTAACAATTTCGAATAACGCAGGCATAAGCAAAACAATTAGGATCAAAGAGGCCCAGCACACATCACTAAGATAAGATCATTGCAAATGAGTACAAATTATCAAAAATAAACTCAGGGTTCGGAAAACCAACCTTAAATGTCGATTAAAATGATATTGAAATGCAAAGCGGCAATGCAATCCACTCCGAACACAAATCCAACAACTAAAATACTCTAAAATGTAAGAAATATATCAAACTAAAGTGCGGGTGTGAGTTTGGGAAGATAAAAAGTGAGGGAAAGTGAAAGAGTTGGAAGTTTAAACCTTTGGCCTTTTAAAAACCGTCCAGTTCTGGCCCATTCGGCGACATTAGTCATTCTCACCGACCCACTTGGCGACACCCTGAGTGGTAACTTACCTCCCCGAGTTTTATAGGACCTCCAGTTAATGTGGTACGTATTTGAGAATCAATAAGAAAGCATGAATATGCTCAAGTCAATTATAGCTAAAAACATTTACGAATAAGGGAATAATTCAAGTTTGGGGTGACACAAGTGTCGAATAATAAGGGGTTTTGGTTTCAATTATCAACTACAGCAGCAAATAACACAAAAATAACAAGTATAGAGACAGGTTCTTGGGATGTGATTGGATTATGGGCTAAGGTAGACAAATGGGTAATTGCAATTGATAGTAAATAGTTGTAAATCATGACTAAGCTAGACTTTAGTGGGGATAAACTTTCTCTCGAACAATTTACCCTGAATCAAATTGGTTTCTCTCGAACACAAATAAGCAGCAATTAAGAACAGCCTTCGCTTTAGTCCATTCACTCTCTTGAGCTGAATCTGTGGAAAAGGGTTTAGGATTCACTCTCTCGAGCTGAACCTATGACAACCCAATACCCACAGACCATCAAATCAACAATCTTGATTTTAAAACCTCTCTCTCGAGTAAGCCAAAAACACGAAGGTAGAGTTGTATTTACAACTACAACCCTTTAGATTAAGCCACAATTACTGAATGAAATCACTTTTAAACAGCATTTACATTATCAAATAACAATACCAGCAGCTAAATCAACCCATAATCACATAATCACACCCCAAGAATTGGGGTTTTAGCTAGACATAGTAAAACGGTAGAAATTGATACCGAATTACATTTCCATCAACTGGGTACGGTTAATATTGTCTTTACAAAGGTCTAAGATAAAGAATCTCCAACACCCACTTCCAATCTCTCAGAAATGGAAATCTTCAAAGCTAAGGAAATATTGTCTCTAAACTCAGTTCTAAGCTCTCAAACTTGAAAACTGAATAATAATGAAAAATATTGAATGCTAGATACTCACCTAAGAATTTAAAAAATGTATTTATAGTCGCCAAAAATGTGCTGCGAAGGACCATTCGGTGCAATAAGTCAGGATCGCCGATCCACTCGGTGATCCACCCTTTGGTCAATTTCATTGCCTTTTTGCTTTGGCCTTCAGTATCTTCAGGTTTTGTACTTTGGGTGATCTGGCAATGCATCGCGGAATCGTTCGGCGACTCGCCGACTGCTCCTTTCTATCGCCGACTTGATTTTCTCCTTTAAGGTTCGGCACACTGGAACATTAGGCGAGATAATGGTCATTCGGCGACTCGCCCAATAGATTAGGCGATCCTCAGGCTTTTTTTTCCTCGTTCTTTCAGCTGTCTTGTTCCTTTTTGCTCATTAGTGTCCATGCTTTGTTTCTCAATTCGAATACCTGAAAATAAAGGATTTACATCAATTATTGACACAAAATATGCATTTGAGGACACTAAATCTATTAAAATAAAGCCCTAAATGAGTCCAAATCGTGGACTCATCAAATATGTGCTTTTTACGGGGGTTCCTAAAGGGACTTCTATGCAAATGCGCGCATATCGTCCTCTTAAAGTCGAGGAGGTGCAAACGTCCGTTTTGACTAGTCGCCCTAACTTGGTCCCAATTTTTGCAAGGATTTTGTGGTCATAGTATTCGGTAGGTAACTCTGGTAGGCGAATCCAGATCGCCGATATCGTTTCGTTCGCTTCAGAGGCTACAAAGTTTGGGTGCCATTTTTTAATAGATAGGAAGAATCCATTTACAAACCACAGGCCATTTTGTAATGCCTTTATCATGTTTTCTTCTTTGAGGTACTTCACTATAGAATAGTCGTACCCCAGATCGATAAGAGTGATCTCTTCAGTGGGTCTCCATAGGAGGGCCAGTTTTTGCTTTAGATATTTGTGGCTCATTTTTTTTCCCCAGCAATTTGATGATAATGGAGAAGCACCATGGTTTGCATATTCTTTCCATTTCAATTTCCGACAGACTAATATGAGCATCGTCTGTCATCTGCTGAAAGTGGACTTCTGGTGCACAAGGCTTGGGCTGAATCTGGGTCTCTGAATCCACTTCAGGTGAATTGACCATTTCAGTGTCTGGATCCTGCGGGGAGATTGGGACGGGAGTGATGAGGACGCTTTTGAAGGAGGCAATCTCCTTCTGGATATTAGGGAGGTCGATACCCATAGGGATACATCTGGAGGATCCGGGGGGAGAGGTGGGGTTGGTGTTGGTGGATTGGAGTTTTCCTTCATACTAAGCTATTGTAGCTTGAGAGAAAATAGTCCTGCCGATTTTCGGATTCACGTTAACCTTCACCAAGAACATACCTAAACGACTTGTAAAAGAGTTTTTTTTTTTCCACCCGATGTCTGGTACCCACATTGGAGGTCTACTAAATTTGAATTCGCGCCGAGAAACTCCACATTGAAAAATAAAACGCTTCATAGTAAAGGTGTAAAAGAATTAAACTGGATGTAGTACTTGTATAAGTGTATTAGTATTACTTAATTCTTACTCAGCAGACCAATTATGTGGTCCCTCAATTTATGTTTCCATTACACTATATCATTGATTAACAAAATCGTATAAATTTCATTTTCTATTTACCTTTAGTACTTAAAGGAGTAATTGCTGCATCGTTAAGTCAGGATCCTACTTAAATACTGTGACATTCTTTTCCTTAAACAATGATTAATTATTTAAGATTAATTAGTACTAGACTTCACTTTTATTGACTTTTGTAGATTCAGATCTACACAAATCTTATTTACACACTAATTAAGTCTTTAGTAAATATGTGTGTGCGTGTTGTTGGGTTGTGGGGGAGGGGGAAGAAATTTAATTGGATTTTAATCTTTGAGGTTTAAGGTTTTAACTAGGTACGCATCGGTTGGTTCGGATAATTAAGAGTAGAGTAATCTTATTGCATTATTGGTTAAACCATTAATCGAAATCATAAAATTAAAAACCGAATCAATAACCGCATTTTCTTTTTTACAAGATTGTTTGAAAACTGTTAACCCAATAATTCAATATCAATAAATAAAAAGGAAATTTCATAAATAGCAAAGAGATTAAATCTAATATAAGTCTCCTTAGCTACAGTTTGCCTAATTACACTCCATAGTTTCATTTTCTATGAGTATTTCTGTTTGTATAATTCTCTTGTCAATATACCATATACAAATTATGTATTTATACATTTAGGAATTTTTCAGAACTTATATATATCAAATATATCATTAGGATAATTATATACAAGCTTAGGGTAGGTATATACAAATTCTGGATTTATATTATTAGGAGCCGAATTAAACAAATTCTGGACGTGGGCCACGTAACTATGATGGTAAGTTAGTGGCGAATAGTAATTTAATTAAACTATAGCTATGTTAACTAATTAACAAGTATATGCTTATTTATTCACGTAATTTTCCCATAAATAAATAATATTTTCAATTAAACTGATTTCAGCACCCCTCTAATTTTATCTTGGTCCCAAATTGATGTTTAGCTTGCATTATTTTTTAAGCGAGGTCGTTTCAAAATTACATCGTACATATAAAGCTTTCATATGATGCAATTTCATAATAAAAAAATGTATATAGAACGAGGAAAAAGGGAATAAAACCACTAAATAAACAGTGTGAACCATTAAATCAAATTGCTAATCGAAAGTATGAACCATTAAATCAAATATCCTCACCTTTCTTTTCGTTTTGCCTTTTGTTTTTATGGATAATGGTGACTACACGCCTTTTTATTGGTGCCTTGCTAGGATGGGATTCTCTCTTATTTTGCTATGTGTTTATCCACAGCGGATTGCACTACAAAAAAATATGAAATTAATTATAAAATTTACGGAAAAAGGACGAATATACTTTCGAACTATCGTAAATGATATACAGATACCCTCCATCATACTTTTGGAACATTAGTGCCCCTGTCGTTCAAAAACTAAAGCATATATACCCTTTATACTAACGAACATACATGTGTCACAATCTTATCTACCAACCCGACATTTATTAAAGGGAAAGAGGACAAATATACCCCTAAACTATCGTAAATGGTATGCAGATACTCCCGGTCACACTTTGGAGATATGGATGCCCCTGCCGTCCAAAAACTAAAACATATATCCCTTCACTCTAACGGAAGACTAAATAGGGACACGTGGCGCAATCTTATCCGTCGATCCGATATTTAATAAATGTCAGGTCGGTGAATAAGATTATGACATGTGTATGTCCGTTAGTATAAAAGGTATATATTCTCTAGTTTTTGGACGGCAGGGGTACCAATGTCCCAAAAGTATGACGGAGGGTATCTGCATACCATTTACGATAGTCCGGGGGTATATTTATCCTTTTTCCCTTTATTAAATATCGGATCGACGGATAAGATTGCAAAACGTATCCCTATTTAGTCTTTTGTTAGAGTGAAGGACATGTATGCTTTAGTTTTTGGACGGCAGGGGCACCAATGTCCCAAAAATATGGCGGATGGTATCTGTATACCATTTACCATAATTTAGGGGTATATTTGTCCTTTTTTCCTAAATTTTATGATAATATTGAGCGAATCCCTTGTTAAATATTCTTTAGTTAATTAAAAAAAAATTATTGTTTGTTGTTTAATTCGTATTGAAATGAGTAATTAATATGATTTTTTGTTATTTAGATATGAAATTTTATTTGTGGTTAATTTCTTGGCTTCTAACATTAGTGTTGAGGTCTATTCTTTTATCTTTTTTCTGTGTAGAATTGTCGGTTGTCAAATATATATGAGGGACACTGTTTGTTCTTTACTACTATGACTTTCAAATAGAACTACTTTTCTTTCAATTATTCTGTCACTCTTAGTAACTTACTGTAGCCACTAACCATCATAGGCTATGATGTGATAGTAAGTGGGGATTCAATGGTGAGAGGTGTGTATCGATTGGTTCAATTCGATTTGATTTTTATGTATTATTGGTTTGATTTATTAATTTATTATTTTTAAATACTTAAAACAATAATCAAATTAATAAGATATTTTTTATCGATTTTTGATTTATTGGTTTTGATTCTTAGCAGTTCGATTTTCGATTTAACTAATAAGAAAATGTTTACAAACAAATAGTATATGACTTCTCTAACAAATTTGACGCGACAAAATAATAATGCAACTTTACAAATGCTCATAAAATAGAAACAATAATAACTAACATGAAATGAACTATACAAGTGTAACACAAAGAGAAATTAAAAGAAGTGGGTTCTTACTTTAGGTTTTGACGTTTTGTACAATGTGAAGCTGTAAACTCAAAGTCAATGTGAATTGAAGGCTAAAGGGCAAAGACAGTAACTAGTAAGGTATTGAGATTAATATTTAATATTTATGCACAAGTAAAAGAAGTAAATTACTATCGTCCTAATAAGTTATCGGTTTACCCAATAACCCAGCATTAAAAATCAATATCGAACCAATAACCCAGTAATTTTTTTATAAAACCATTAAAAACATGTTAACCCAATAGCTATAAACCAATAACATTTTTTTCGGTTTGATTTTTGCACACCCCTAATAAGGTTCGGAGTGGAGTGGTAATTGGTAAGAAAATATAATATTTACATTGAAGTTATTGAATAGAATAAAACTTGCAATTGGTCTCTAACTCTGCCACCATAATGTCAAATGCAAAATAAGTAATAAAATTTATCTAATTATAAATCATCATTAAAAAAGAAAAAGTTTTGAAATAAAAATATGATACTATTCTTTTAGATAAATTTAAAAAATACATGTCATGTAGCATGTTAATACTACTCCCTATGTTTGATTATTATGACCTAGGTAGCATGTAGGAGAGGATAAACAAAAAGGAGAAAATTTGACAAGAAATATCAAATAGAGTTGGAATAATTTTTCTTGTTTCTAAACTTTTTTTAAGTAAAATAGATTACAATGATATATATTTATAATAAATATATAAGATAATGAAGAGACATGACTTGGATTTTTTATAATATCAAATCATCCTACTGTCCATTCCTAATCACTATCTTTCTAAACATAGATTCCCACTTTTCATGTAAAAATCTAATTTGTGCTCTCTAATCCATGATGAATTGTAGGCTAAAGATGTTGACCAATAGAATTTAAGACCAATCCAAATTAGTTGGTTCATAGAGATAAAACCTTTTAGCCCATATTTCATGTCTCCCCTTTAGGATGGCTAGTGGGTCCATTGGGAAAGTAAACACCCCTAGACGATCAAAGTACTTTAAAAATAAGGCTTTTTGCACAGGATGATTGAAGTAGCAAGGAAGACTCAGTAAAGACGGAGTCAGAATTTAAAGTTTATGGTTGAGAATTCTAGATTCGTAAAGTTATTGGCTCTAAATTGATCATATTGAATGAATTTCTCAATACAAAAATTAGATTTGAATGAAAATTATTGAGTTCAGCTAAATCAGCAACTCCACCCTGAAAAGACTGAACAAAAAATAATAAAATTAGGAGGGGGGAATACTTGTGTTAACTTTTGTTTTAATGATTTTTAATTTTGTGCATGGGCAATGCTTTATTTAAGTTCATTAATTTTGTTCTTGAAAAATTAGTGTAGGAAAGAGATGGATATTTGGAAATAGGCAATGGACCATGCAATGTGGGGAACATATTCATGCAGTAGTTGAACTTGAAAATAAGAAAAAATAAAGTTGCCAAATAAATGTCAGACAATAATAGGCAGATATGTCTCATAACACTGTGTGTTTCTTTTGTGTTGGCTCAAATGGTTTGCCATATTTGGAGGCCCAAACATTTTGCCACCAAGCAATGTTATTCAACACCACTTAATTCACCAAAAATACTTACTAATTAATGCATATAATATAGGGACATTCAATTGGACTAATGAATATAGGTAGAAATTTACTCTGGTACAACAATAACATGTTAAGTGTAATTCTATAAAGTAGGTTATGCGAAGGATAAAGTGTACGCAGATGTTATTTTTATCTTAGAGGTAGAGAGGTTGTTTTTCAATAGACCCTCGACTCAAGAAAAAAACAATCCAAAGAAATATAGAGAAAGACATGACAGAAATGAAGACAATCATCGCAAAATACAACAAATAATCTGACAAATCATCCTAAACAATAGTGATAAACAGATACAACAATAATCAAAGTATAAAACAACAAAGAAACTACAAGAGTAATACAACTAATAGTATAGATGATAGAAAAGAAGAATAAGTGAGACAAAGCTCAACTAACTAGCTAATCTCCTACCCTAATATATATCCTTCATAACCTTTCATCTAAGATCAGGTACGATACGTACATCAAATAAATATGATTTGAAATGTCTGGATTGTGGAATTCAAAGTACGGAGACACATATGGATAGTAATAACCATTATATAACTCTTTCTTCTTTCTTTACTTTTTTTTTTTTTGTCTGAATAGTTAAATAGTACTTCAATTAGTGGTATATATTGTTGGAAATAATTCAAGTCTCTAGACTACTCCTTGAATTATTTAGCAAGGTTGAAAAAAAATAAAGAATTAAAGCTCCACTTATTACCAACTTTACAAGCCCAAACATAAAAGAGCAAATGTTATCATGTCTTCTTGTCTTAAAAAAAAACCCCATAAAGAGTACTAGTAAGACAGATTGCATAATTCTGTTCATTGTTCAACTAAACTTTTTGGCCCCTACTAACTAACCTCCCCCTATCTATTCTCTATTTCCCTCATTGTGGAATTGAACATTATGTGTCCCCCACCCCCACCCACCCTCTACTAGTCCCTTGTGGTTAAAAATGGATATATATATATATATACACTACATAATTATATCATATGCTATGATAGGATGTAAAGGTTAAGAGAATCTAGACACCTGAAATTTTGGTTGTTGCATTCCTTTATCTTTACGAAGGATATTTTAGCCCTCTATCTCAATTTTAAGTTCGTAGTTTGATCGGAAACGATATTTTAAAAAATAGAGATTTTAAAATAAAAAAAAATTATAGTCGTAAACTTGTTACTACATAGGATATTGAAATTGAAAATTTTAGTAAATATTAAAAGTGAAACGCTTAAATTGAAATTAAAAAAAGTGTTCTATTGTTCTATTTTGAGTGTCACCACTCACCCCTCATTCTGTTGAACCACAATCAATAGAGAGATCGAGTGCTATTGTTTTATTTTCCAACAGTAAATGTAACAAATAAAAAATGTGTTTAAAAGTGGAAATTCAAAAAAATAGATTATTTTTTTTTGTTTCAATTTATGTGATGTAAATTGACTTGGCAAGAAGTTTAAGAAAGAAATAAAGATTTTTGTAACTTATAATCGTCAAAAATAAGTCATAGATGATTGTGTGAGAGAAACATACATTTAAAAGTTAAATTGTTGCTAAATATAGATATATGTCATTCTTTTTTAGACTGACTAATAACGAAAGTGGTCGTATAAACTGAGACATGAGATTAATAAATTTTGACTCCCAAAAAATTTGCACCAAAACCCAAAAAACATGACCCACTCAAATTAATGTGTTTTATAATTAAAAAAATAGATTCATGCATTGTAAAGTAGGGTCTTAAACACATTTTTAATATTATTTCTTATTAAAAGTAACATGCATTGCATAGTTTCTAAAGAAAAATTATTTGTTTATAAAAATATCCTAGTAAAAACTCACAAGTATGTAACATACCTTTCACAAATATGGTGAAATAGATTTTTAAAGGTAATTATATATGTAATCATGTTAATGCGTGTATTAAAACTTTTGCATTACTAATACCATGAGCATAATTATTTGGATTTTTGTTCAACAACTTTGAGAAGATACAATCAATCTTTAAAGTCATTTCACAGTTCTTGGGCTAAAATTTAGCCTTTTACACATTTTTTTTTGAAACTTGATTCTTGTTATTGAAACATACTTTGGGCCTTCAGCCAAATTTGAAGTGAGCCCAAGAATTTTGAAAATCTTTTTGTATGAAATGGTCTTTGAAAATTGGATTTGCATTTGAGAACTTTGAAGTTCATTTTTATTCTGAAATTGAACTAAGTAAACTAAAGAAACAAAATTAAATATATATCTATATATAATATAAAATTAGGTATAGACAAAATGATATGGCACGTCTTTGTGACCCGATTGCTGCAACCGGTATCGCTTTTGCTGAAGGCACAATAAAATGCATACAAAGAATTTCATGAACACTTGGTAAGAGATCAAATTCCATTAATTATGTACAAATTTAATTGGGATAATTAAAAGAAAAAAAATATGTTTTATTATATCTCCTATCACATGAGGCTTAGCTTCATTTATCGTCCACAAACATTATTTTCATCAAATTACGTATTATCTGTAAGTTAAATTTATCATCACAACTACTTACTAGGGTAACAAATGGTAAAATTAATTTCTAAAATGACTCAAATCATACATTGGACGTGAATACTAAAAATGAGGGGTTGAATTATTATTTTTTTAAAAAGAACTCAAATGTCGATTTTACCCTTGGACAACAAGCACACATTATAATAACCACAAGACCTCTCATTTTGTGCAACTATAATTGTGGATGGCCATATAAATCTTTAGGTCTCAAGGAAAACAAAATTTGTAAAATATTCAAACATGTGTATGGTTCTAGTGTTGTGGGTCTTCTATTTTAAGGCCTAATTTTCCGCCATCCTCCTCTATATATAGAACGTCCTGAAGTTCGTGTATTCAGATTCACTACATCTTTTGCAACATATATATTTTAATAAAGTGCGTACAACTTTATAATATTTTTTTTTTCTATCTATCCACTTGCATTCTTTATATATTGTTATTCAAAATTTCATCCATTTTTTTTTAAATTTTATGTTTTACAGGATGATGATGGTTACAAAATCTCTTCAACTTGTTGTCTTACTTGTTTGCTGTTTGACCATCATCACAATTGCATGTGCAAATGCAACACAAAACCCAAATAAATATAGTGTCAATCCAACAATAGTTCATAGTGCTGTGTCAAAAGGAGCAGGTAAATTAATATTTTCACTAAATATGTAAAATTATAAACTTTAAATTAAAAAAATAAATAAATCTAAAATTAACATTATTTATTTGGTAGTGTGCTTGGATGGATCACCTCCAGCATACTATTTTGAACCAGGATTTGGAGATGGAGCTGAAAATTGGATTGTCCATCTATCCGTAAGTCGTTATGAAATTTGAAAAAAAATAGTTTTTATTTGAACGAGTTTTGTTTGACCGTTAATATATATATATATAAGTTATTTCTGACTTTTATGAGTAATTTGAAGCAAAAGATTTTGTTGTTTTTTCAATTCTGAAATTTTATGGTAAAATATGTTTTCAGAGTTCAATTACAAAAAAAAAATGAAAAAAGTTTCATGAACAAACGCCTATTAATATTTCAAAAAATTATTTAAATAACTTTGTTCATAGGGAGGAGCATGGTGTATCAATGTCACAAACTGCCAAGACCGTGCCACGGGCTCAAATGGTTCATCAAAAAAAATGGGTCAACTAGATTTTCAAGGAATTCACAGTAAGAATGAGAGTCAAAATCCAGGTACGATTTCATTTCACGATATGAAATTACGAGATGAAATCAGCGTTTGAATAGTTTCATCTTCAAAGCATGTGATGAAATTTTAAATTTTCTAAAAAAAAAAACTTGATTTGGAAATTTAATATCATGATTTCACTTTTTTTTTAAAATACAAAAATTGCCTCACAAATTTATATTTTGTAAAAAAAAAAAGATCCATCATTTTTATCTATCAACTATTTATTTCATATGTGAACAAAATTTATTTAGTTGCTATTATTACTCTTATCAACCTTTACAACTCATGCTCAATTATGTTTTTATCGAATTAAAATTTGATTTTAAAATGTTGTACATTTTTTAAGAATAACTTTTGTGATAGTGTATTATACTTTTGTTACGGACTTTCGCTTATGAAGTTTTATGTTTATGAAACAGAAATACAACTTAAAAATCTAAATTTTGTGTTCAAACAAAATTTCAATTTTATCTTATATGATTATATCTCACATGATCAAATTGTTGTTGTTGAATTATCATGTGTCCTATATATATATATATATATATATGATTATAGTCTTATGTAAAATATGCAGATTTTTATAATTGGAACAAAGTAGTTGTTGCATACTGCGATGGTGGATCGTTCATTGGAGATTCTGAATACATTGATCCAACTAATAATTCAGTATGTTTTAATTCTAAATTTCAAGTTAAAATAAATATAATATATTAATGTATTTTTTAATTTGATTTGAGTTTGTATCTATATCCTTTAAATTTGAATATGCACAAGTAGACACTTAAATGTATAAAGACTTAAACAAGCAAGCACATACATCCTACTTGGCATCCTACATGTATTATGTCAGGTAGAACGTGGGTGTCTATTTATTCAACTTTTAAATAATTTTAATTGCCTACATGTGCATTCTCAAAATTGAAGGGTACAAGATCTCAGCTGAAATCAAATTCAAATGACATATTTATGTATTATACCTCAAAAATAATTATATTTGTTGAAAATGGATTATCTTTCCTTACATGTTTTTTCTTTGTTTGTTTAGACTAAGAATCTTCAGTTTAGAGGGCAAAAGATTTTTTATGCAGTACTTGAGGAGGTGCTAGAAAAAGGATTAAAGAATGCCAAAAATGTAAGTAAATTTTATATATTGAAATAATTGATCAAGAAATCATTCTATTGCTTTTATTTTTTTCAGCTCTTGTTCTATACGAATAAATATGTAACTTTAATTTATAAAATTAATTTTAGTAAGTAGGAGTATCTTTTAAGAAAATTACTTATATATTATTTTATTTTTATAGGCTATCCTAGCTGGCAGTTCTGCAGGAGGATATCCAGCAATATTATATTGTGATTATTTCCGCGATTCATTGCCAATTAAATCTAGAGTGAAATGTTTGGTCGATTCTGGCTATTTTGTTCATTTGTAAGACCTCAATTACATCATCATTATTATGTATCGTTTACGTTATTACTAGAAAATATGAAATTAATCATAGAATTATTGTTTATCCCGACTTTAAATATCTATATATCTTTCTCATAACAGCAAGAATCCTGTGCTCGAAAGATTTTGGTCATGGAGATATGGAGGAGTTGCCGCTTTACAAGTATACACTACTATTCAAACTGTTTATATGACTCTATTTTCTTTTTAATTAATTAATATTCTTCGAAATAGAGATTATTGTTTCCTAAAAATGAAAAATCTCTTTATGTGTGTTGTAGGGAGCTGCCAAAACGTTACCAAAATCATGCACTTCAAAAATGAAAGCAGAATTGGTACAAACTGTTCCCTTAGTAGATGTTTGTATATATGATTTTATCTCGTGATTTAAAATTATAAAATTAATATTATTACTATTTTTCCAATTTTGTGCAGTGCCTCTACGCAGAGAACATTCAAGAATATACTAAGACACCATTTTTTCTTTACATGTCAGCATTTGATAATATCGAGGTAGGTAACTGGTATTATTACTAATTTTAGTAACATTTACTTCCTCCGTCCACTTTTATTTATCATTATTTCCTTTTTAGAGTCAAACTATACGAACTTTGACTAATATTTTAAGACGTGTTTTTTCATCATATTGATATGCAAAAAATGGTAATTTATACTCCCTCTGTCCCAGTTTATGTGACTTACTTTCCTTTTTAGTCAGTCCCAAAAAAGAATGACACATTTCTATATTAAGTAACAATTTGACTGTAAAATGTATATTTTACCCTTAATGAAATGATTTACAGTCACACAAATTTCTATCATTCATTTTGGACCACAAGTTTTAAAAATCTTTCTTTCTTTCTTAATCTCCGTGTCGAGTCAAAGTACCTCACATAAAATAGAACGGAGGGAGTAGTACGTTTCGTAAAATTTTTGAATATCTAATTTTTTTTGTTTAAAATATCAAATTAATGTAATCTAATTTAACTTTAAAAATTAGTCAAATTGACTTTCGAAAAGCGCAACATAACAATTAAAAGTGAACAGATGTAGTATTATTTAATTAAATTAATGTCTTCTCATTACTAATTAGTAACATTTATCATATACTTTTGCAGACACAATATACACTAGGAGACGAGAAATATACAACCATTGATGAGGGGCAAGGATCAGCATGTCTGAATGCATCCCTGCGAGGTTAGTTCATACCAACATACGTAAAGATATTTGATTCAATGATAATTAATTAATTCTGCTAAAAAAATTAAATTCTTTATTAATATGCATATTATTGCTACTAAAAACTGTTTTTGTTGTAGTGTGTCATAGTCAATACAGATAAAATAAAAAATAATTTCAAAAAAGTGAATAATTTTTATAATAGGTACACAACTTAAGTTATATTTCTAATATTTTTGAATAATTTGTTGTAAAATTCAGAAATTAGGTCGGATTTCTTAAATGCAATACCCAAAGGCAATGACCCTAAACATAGAGGAGTTTTTATAGACGCAATGCATCATCATACTAGCCTTATGGGCAGGTGGTCTTTTGAAGTGGCCCTTGAAATCAATAATGTGGTAAGATATTATTTATTTATTTATTTATTTATAATTTATTTATTTATTTATTTATTTATTTATGTTTGGAAGTGCAATTTAAAAATGATGTTTGCTAACTATATTGTTTTTGTTTGTGCAGTCTGCCCCAATAGCATTTGCTGATTGGTATTTTGATCGGAAATACAGATATTTGATAGATGAAATTCATACCATGCCAGTCAAAAATACGTTCAAAAACGTAACTTATGTTCACTAGACTTGTGTTTATTTATTCCAAGAAAAGTTGTGTAAAACTTTGATTGTTGACAATCAAATTCTCTATTCTATTATGTAAAAGCTTTTCCATATATATCAAATCCGGTGACAAAGAGGTCCCTTTGACAAAAATATTAAAAACTTCTATTGTGAGACTGAATTTTTATTTATTTATTGCATTCAGAGTCGTTAAAGCCTTAAACATCATTCATATAGAGTGACTATTTAAATATTCATATTATGTTAGAATTGCAAAATTCTTTATTCGTTATAATGTTACATTATTCCAACTTGAATTAAAATATTACGTATTATTTAGAATATTCCTATAGTACACCCCCACAAGCGCAATTGTGGTGAAAACACTATAAGCTTGTCTTGTAAAGATTAAAAACATTGTGTAGGGGTGTGCATTATTTGGATTAAACCGAAAAATCAGATCAAATTCTAATTAGGATTGATTTTTTTATTTGATTTTGGATTAATAATTTACTTTATTTGGTTTTTTGGTTTGGTTCGGATTTAGATATATGTGTGTGTGTGTGTCTATAAAAATAAATTGAAGTTCCCCACTTTTGTTCCTTTTTAGTTATTTTCTTTCATTATGATTTAGTTTATATTTTATGATTGGACATCTATAATTGATATACTTTTAAGTATTGTGTTTTACGTTTTACTTGTGATTTATATTAGAAAGTATATTTAAGAGATTTAATATTATTACTCCTCCTTGTATATATGTATTTTTTTTTTCAAATTGTAAATATAACTTTGATATTATGTTTCTAATTCTTGACATAACCGAATAACCATACCAAAAAGAAAAAAAACAAACCAAATCAAATTTATTTCAATTTGAATTGGGTACACTTCTTCAAAACCAAAAACTGAAAAAACCCAAATCAAATAGAACAAAATCAAATCAAAAAAACAAATGCAAACCCCCTGCATTTTGTAAATAAACTTTTGTGAGGAAACAATGATTAATCAAAATAATAATATAACTTATTATTTAATAAAATAATAGTACTGGAAATTAGATAGATATTACTACAATAATATTTTAAATAGTATACAATTAATACTTGGTCATGTTGAACACTATCCTACAAAACTGTTTTAACGGTGTAAAATATTTCCCCAAAACTAAAGAAATTTTCTATAATTAAATAGAAAATATAGAAATCAACAAATTAATGAGATGAGGAAGACAGAGAAACATTTTCTTTCATGATTATTTGTTGAAGTAAAAAGATATTTATTGTCACGATCTCGATCGTCGTGAACTCATACTAAATTATCCAATGGGAAAATCAAAGACTAGTCCAAATCAATCCAACATCATTTAAACAAAATCAAGTTTATCATAAATAAAAAACAAACAACTTAGACAACTAAAGATTGAGTCTCCATAAACTCAACCCAATAGTCTAAAGTGATTTAATGTGGAAAATAACTTCTACAAATTGAATGTCATCATACCAAAACTCAAAACAGTCAAATTGGGAATGAAACCCCGAATACTAAACATGAAGATAAAGTTTGATGTATGTGTTTGAAAAGATGGATAAGAAAACCAGAGGAATCTATGGTAGCTTGAAAGATGTAGTTCACCCTTGAATTTGGAATCAAGTGTCTCTTATCTGAGGTCTCAGATTAGCCGTTGAAATATTTCATTTACTCAATAAGAAAAAAACATGTGTAATATCAATACACAAATTATAATGTACTGATAGGATTACACAGTCAGCCAAAAATACGAATGTAAGCAGTTCACTACAATGTTGTAACACAGAACAATGCATATAATAACAAGTATCAAACTACATAGACTCTTAGTCACATGCCATGAAACAACAATACATGGATGCATGTCACACATGATTAGGAATGCAAATATCAGGTTCTCTCATGGAATCACAATCACATACTTGGTCCTCTTACGGAACCAAATTATTAGTGTACCAGCGTGGTACCGAAGCCATCCATAGTTAGTGTATCAGCATGGTATTAAGCTATTCATAATTAGTGTATCAGCGTGGTATCCGAGCCAAACTAACAGATAGGCTTGAAAAGACTTAGAGTGATGTCACAAGTACGATGTGGAAGCCTTAGGGTGACATCATAGGTAGGCTTGAGAAGCCTTAGAATGGGAAAAAAGGTCAAATGTGTTCATGATAGAGTTGACAACGGAATGAGATAGAAGTATGTGATCAAAGTGTACTAATTTATAAGCATTATACCTGGATGGTAAAAACAGGTGGATAATGACTTCAAATGGTGCAACTTTCATATTGTATGTTCCCTTCTGATTGTCTAATTTATATCATGTAGTAAGTTTAGGTCGATCGATGATGCCTACCAGTTCGTGTTGCGCGTACTGATATTACTTTTGCTATGTCACTTAGTATAATCTGGTTGCATGAATTTAGTAATGTTTTATAGGTGAAGACAACTACTACTCTTTCCTTGTGGTGGGAGCTATGTCTCATTTTTTTTTTATAAACTCTATTCTTAGAAGCTATTGTACCTGCTTAAACTAGTTCTATAGGAGTATTATATGTTTTCTTGTAAATTAACTTTGGAGGTTTAAAATAATTTATGACAATTGCTTATGACTTGTTTATTTTTTCGCATGTTATAACCCGTTCGAAGGTTGAGGATTCTCCTATTTAGATGGTAGAGTAGGTGCCCGAACAATTCGGAGGATTAGATCATGATAAAATTTAATCTCGATCAACTCAAAATCACCTCTAAACAATTCTAAAATTTAGTAAATTAAAAAGAGTAAATAAAAAGGCGAATGCCGATTGGCATAATTTGTTGTGGAGCAATTTCTTGTCAAATTGCGTATTGGGTCCTTATTGCAAATACAAGAGGCCCAGCCCATAAACTTCTTACGGCCCTCCTCCCTCTAAAAACCCTAACTCCCTTTCTTCTTTAATCCATTTCTTCCTCTATTCGCAAACCTCAGAGAGAAGGCGCCAAAATGGGTCGTGTAATCAGAGCACAACGTAAGGGAGCAGGCTCCGTCTTCAAATCTCACACTCATCACCGCAAGGGACGTGCAAGGTTCCGTTCACTTGATTTCGGTGAACGTAATGGTTATCTCAAAGGTGTTGTCACTGAAATCATTCATGATCCAGGTAGGGGTGCACCATTGGCACGGATGACATTTCGTCATCCTTTCCGTTACAAGCATCAGAAGGAGTTGTTCGTTGCTGCAGAAGGGATGTATACTGGTCAATTTATTTACTGTGGGAAAAAAGCTAATCTTATGGTTGGTAATGTGCTTGCACTCAGATCTATCCCTGAAGGAGCTGTTGTTTGTAATGTTGAGCATAAAGTTGGTGACCGTGGTGTTTTTGCTAGATGCTCTGGTGATTATGCTATTGTTATCAGTCATAACCCTGATAACGGAACAACTAGGTATGTTTTTACCTGTTTATGGTTTTTTAAACCTAAATTTTATTTGTATTTTGGTTATTGGATACTTAGAAAGGAATTTATGATGAAATTCACTATTGGATGTATAATTTTAGGATTGATTTAGTATTTTAGTGAATTGGCTTGAACAGCGTAGTTGATTTGAAAATTGCACCGGTATCGTTTATGACAGCTTAGGATGAGTGGTAAAGTTTGCTCAATTTCAAGCAATTGTGCACTGATCTTTCGTCTGTGGATCCGTAGAATCTGTTTTTTGTGAATTACAATTGTAACTGTGTGCATTTGTATTTGATGAAGCAGAGTTACTGATAATTTAGCATCTCTGAAGCTTATTAGCTGTTTAGAGTGGTAGAGTACGCCCATTATCTTACGCTGATGTTATGGGATAGTTTTGGTGTGGTGATGATTGATTAGATGTAGGGAATTCAGGTTAACGACGTTTTTGATACTTAATTCTTATTTCAATTTGCATAAGAAGAATATATAGTAATCTGTTTGATGTTCGAAGTAGTGAAGAAAGTCTGGATATACTGAAATGCATACCTGTTGATCCAAATTACATTGATTTTAACACATTTCACATGAAACAAAGTCTATACTTGTTTTGGAAGTATGAGTGTTCGTGTATTAGTAGTAGTCTGTTATGATGTTATATTATTGTTATCTAGTCTATGGAGTTGATTTTTGAATTTTGCTCTATTCAATTTTACCTTTTATTAGGATTAAGCTTCCATCTGGATCCAAGAAGATTGTGCCCAGTGGATGTCGAGCCATGATTGGTCAGGTTGCTGGTGGAGGAAGAACTGAGAAACCAATGCTTAAAGCTGGTAACGCATACCACAAGTACCGGGTTAAGAGGAACTGCTGGCCTAAGGTTCGTGGTGTTGCTATGAATCCTGTGGAGCATCCTCATGGTGGTGGTAACCATCAACATATTGGTCATGCCAGTACCGTGCGTCGTGATGCACCACCTGGGCAAAAGGTTGGTCTTATTGCAGCAAGGAGGACTGGTCGTCTTCGTGGTCAAGCTGCTGCTACTGCTGCCAAAGCTGACAAAGCCTAAGATATTGGTTGTGTTACTGTTTTCCTTCTTGTTGTGTTTGGATTTTGAGTATTCAGCTACAATCATCTTTATACCAAGTTTTGTTGGGATATTATTTTAGAACTTTTGTTAAGTACCCTTGCTTACACAAATTTGCTATTTATAAATGTGTTTAGCTCGACTCTCATTATGTTTTTCCTTCTCTAAACCACAATCTCATTATGATTCCCTTAAAATTTTAGGATATATTTTCTCTTATCATATATTTATGACGGTTTAATGTTATATATTATGACAATAATTAAATAATAATTTTAAAAAATAGTAAATGAGTTTCACTTCATTTGTTTATTTTTCCATGCAGGCTCCGTACTTCCTTTGTTATATATATAGGTTTTGTTTCCTTCCCCCATGAGTACAAAATAGGATTGACATCATAATTATGTATTTAATATAACTTAGATCTCTGTAATTGTCCTATTATTTACTGTTTGTTATTATATATAAATAAACATTGGTGATGTCTTTTGTTGCAAAAAAGGTGAAACAGAGATCATTTGTAATTCAGCTCGACTTTTGCTCAAATTTTAGTAATAATATAGCTGATATTGAAATATTAATGACAATTTACTAAAACTACTTGTATAATTGTTAATTAACAATAATTTGAGGAAGTTAGTAAATGATAATTTTGTTTATTATAAAAGAAAAACGTTTATAAATATGAATATATATGTATTATACCCATGGTATTAACTTTTTATATTTAAAATACATCATATATTTTAATGATATAAATATAATTTATGACAAAGTTAATTTATTATTATATTTTTGGTGTATATTCATGATATAATTTATTATATCAAAATGTATTTTATAAAATAAAAGTATTTTTCAAATATCGTAAATAAGGATATAATTTGTACCGAAGATACATGAGTTTTACCTAAAAATTAGTTATCAAAGTTGACACGTATTAGAATGGTTATAACAGTAAATATTTTATGCGTCATTTTTAATATTTAATTAATGAGTAAATTTTAAAAATAACAAATATAATACATATAATTAAGCTCTATAGCTACAGTTTACTAATTGCACTTCATAGCTATAATTTTGTTTGCTATGGAAACCCTGATTTGTATATTTCACTTGCCCGTTTGTATACTTCGCTTGCAAATATACAGATAGGGCAAGTATATACAAATTTTGTATTTATACCGTTAAATTTTTTTCAGAACTCTGTTTGTATATTTTGCTTGACAATCAGAAACCGAATTATACAAAAAATTGATTTATACAATAAGGCGACTTATACAATTTTGAGCAAACTATACACATTAAACCAACAACAAAAGATTTAAGAAAACTACGGCTGCAAATCACAAATTTCCTTTAATTAATGTTGATATTCCGCCCATCGGATATTTACATTTTGTTTGGGTGGTTGTTATGGATTGTTAAATTGTTTTGTGTTGTATTTAATTGTATTGTTTTAATAAATGCTTTATTTGTTTCAATTTATATGTCGTCCTTATAAAAAATAGATAGTCCTTATTGCTTGTCATTTCACAAAACCAATACACAAATAACATTATTCTTATTTTGACCCTTGAGAGTTATTAGCCTTGAAAATATAAATTTTATCAATATAAAAAAACTAATTAATTTGTTCGTTGGTCCATTAATTAATTTAGGTTCATTTGTTGAAAATCCGACTTTAAGAGAACTCAAAACAAGTGTACAATGGTAAACTTACATAGTTTCTTAAGAGATATGAAATCTAAAATGGTGACATATAAATAGAAACAGAGGGAGTATAATGTTCAGATAGATCTTATCGTTCTCAGTCGGTACATAATGTCACACATTCATAGTCTAGATGATAAACCTACACAAAATTATAAAATATACAAGGTAGGATAAATGATAAAAATAGAATTAGGTAAGTAAAGACAAAATGAGAACAAACTATTATCATGACGATTCAATATAATACCATAAAATTTAAATAACAATTATAATAAATGATAACTCCATGAATGGAGATTAGACCTTGGAGAATTTACAGAGCATTTGAGAGAAGAAGAAGGAAGAAGATTGTATTAATGTCTTGATTCAGTGAATCTGTACATACATGCTTATATATACTACTCTTACTATGAATGAATACAAAATATCTCTAACAAACTCTGTAACTAACTATTGCCATGTCATCAGCTGGTAACTAACTCTTGGAATCTTCTAACTAACATAAGCTTTGTTATTTCTGCATTTGCTAACACTCCCCCTCAAGCTTATGGTTGAAATATATTTTTCATTCCAAGATTGCTTAGTAGAAGATGATGTTGTCCTTGTCCAAGACTCTTTGTGAGTAGATCAGCAAGTTGATGCTTGGTGTTAATATATTCTGTCTCCAGTACTCCTTGACAAATTCTTTCTCTTACAAAGTGACAGTCTATGTCTATGTGTTTTGTACGCT
>JAJOOR010018204.1:0-31787 GCA_036250505.1 Solanum acaule | reverse complement strand
ACCCTCGAAAAAGGCTTCACTTGGAAATTTCGGATTTTGATACGATTGCTCTAAAATTTGGGTTAGACCCATTTCCCACTCAATTTGACCCCCTAAACAAGAATATGAAGTCGGATTTTCGAAAAACGAAATGGATTTTTTTTTTAGATATAGCTAAACAAATTTCCGGTAACTTCCGAAGCACATTTTTAAGAACTTTTTGAGTCATTTCAACTCCCAAGAAAAACCAATTCTATGCACTCTAGACTAGAGCTGATCAAGAGAGTTCTCCTAATGTTGTTACCAGTATGCTGAAAGTTTTCCAAATTGATGTGTATGCTTTACTTGATCTTGGTGATACTTTGTCTTTTGTGACGCCATATGTGGCAATGAGATTTGATGTGCTCCCCGATGTGTTGTTAGAAACTTTTTTTTTCTCTACCCTTGTTGGTGATTCTGTGGTGGCTAAGAGGGTCTATAGAAGATGTCCCGTTTCCTTATCCCATAGAGTTACTCTTGTTGACTTGGTAGAGCTTGTTATGCTAGATGTTGATGTTATTCTTGGTATGGATTGGTCGCACTCTTGTTATGCTTCTATTGATTGTAGTACCCGTGTAATCAAGTTTCAGTTTCCAAATGGGCCTATCCCAGAGTGGAAAATGGGAAATTCTATACCTAAAGGTCAGTTTGTTTCCTATCTTAAAGCTAAAGAGATGATTTCTAAAGGTTGCATTTACCATATAGTTAGGGTGACGGATGTGGATTTTGAAACCCCTACTCTTGAGTCGGTCCCCGTTTGAATGAGTTTTCGGAAGTTTTCCCAGATGATCTACTTGATAATCCTCCCGAAAGGGAAATAGACTTTGGTATGACCTTCTCCCGGATACGCAACCTATTTCTATTCCTCCTTACAGAATGGCTCCGGCAGAACTTAAGTAGTTGAAAGATTTGTTGGATAAGGGTTTCATCCGACTGAGTATATCTCCATAGAGTGCTCTAGTTTTGTTTGTTAGAAAGAAAGATGGTTGTGTATTGACTACCAACAATTGAACAAGGTGACCATTAAGAATAAGTATCCTCTTCCAAGAATAGATTATTTGTTTGACCAACTTCAAGGGGAAAGTTATTTCTCCAAGATTGATCTTCGGTCAGGTTATCACCAATTGAGGATGAAAGAATAAGATATTTTGAAAATGGCTTTTAGAACCCGATATGGTCATTATGAGTTTTTGGTGATGTCTTTCAGTTTGAGTAATGCCCCAGCGACATTTATGGATTTGATGAATAGGGTGTTTAGATAATACCTTGATATGCTTGTATTTGTGCTCATAGATGATATTTTGATTTATTCAAGGAGCGAGAATGAGCACATTAATCATTTGAGAATCGTATTGCAAATCCTTAAGGACCGACAACTCTTTGCAAAGTTTAGCAAATGTGAATTTTGATTAAGGTCCATAGCTTTTCTTGGACATATAGTTTCAAGCAAGGGTATTAAAGTGGATACAATTAAGACAGATGTGGTAAATATTTGTCCTAGACCTCTATCACCGATAGATATTAGAAGTTTCTTAGGTTTGGTCGATTATTATAGAAGATTTGTTAAGGGTTTTTCTATGATTGCCTCTCTATTAACAGCTTTGACTCAAAAAAGGACAAGTTCATATGGTCCGAAGCTTGCAAAAAAAGTTTCCAAGAGTTGAAAGATAGACTCAGTTCTCCGGTGTTGACTTTACCGGTTGGTATGGATGGCTTTGTGGTGTATTGTGATGCCTCTAGAGTTGGGTTAGGATGTGTGCTTATGCAGAATGGTAATGTGATTGCCTATGCTTCAAGGAAACTTAAGGTTCATGAGAAGAACTATCCTACCCACAACCTTGAACTAGCGGCGGTGGTATTTGCCTTAAGGATTTGGAGGCATTATTTGTATGGAGTCCATGTTGATGGTTTCACCGACCATAAGAGTTTACAATATGTCTTTACCCAAAATGATCTAAATCTTCGCCAAAAAGATGGCTAGAATTATTAAAAGACTATGATATAAGTGTTCTTAATCACCCTGGTAAGGCGAATGTAGTAACGAATGCTCTTAGTCGACTATCGATGGGTAGCATTGCACATATTGATGATGATAGAAAAGATTTAGCTCGAGATGTCCATAGATTGGCCCGGTTGGGTGTTCGATTAGTACACTCTGCCAAGGGTGGTGTTATGGTTCATAAAGGGTCATAATCATCTTTTGTGGCGGATGTTAAAGCAAAGCAATGTCTTGATCTGACTTTTGTAGAATATAAAGAAGCGATACTTAGAAAGTCCGTTGAGTCTTTCTCCTAAGGGGGATATGGTGTCCTTAGATATCAAGGTCGTTTGTATGTTTCGAATGTTGATGACTTGAGGGAACAAATCTTTTCTGAAGCCCATAGTTCTCGATATTCTATTCACCCGGGAGCCACCAAGAGGTACCGTGATTTGCGGGAGATCTATTGGTGAAATGGGATCAAGAAGGATATTGTGGGATTTGTGGTCAACTGTCCAAATTGCCAACAGGTGAAGGTTGAGCATCAAACACTGAGAGATTTATCCCAAGACATTAGAATTCATACTTAGAAGTGGGAATATTTGAATAGGGACTTCAAAGTGGGGTTGCCACGAACTCGGCGACAACATGACTCGATTTGGGTTATAGTAGACCGAATGACGAAGCCGGCCTATTTCATTCCCTTCAAGGTTTCTTATTCGGTGGAAGATTATGCCAAGTTGGATTTGAGGGAAATGGTGAGATTGCACGGAGTCCCCTTGTCCATTATCTCTAATAGAGGTACTCAGTTTTGGAAATTCTTTCAAAAGGGTCTTGGCACTAAGGTTAAGCTTAGCACAACTTTTCATCGAAAAACTGATGGGCAAGCGGAGCTTACTATCCAAACATTTGAAGATATGTTAAGGGCTTGTGTGATTGACTTCAAGGGAAATTAGGATGACTATTTGCCTTTAATTGAATTTGTCTATAATAATATCTATCACTTAAGTATTGGTATGGCTCCATTTGACGCTCTTTATGGTAGGAGGTGTAGATCTCTTATAGATTATTTTGAGGTGGGTGAGGTTTCCTTGATAGGGCCCGATTTAGTTCATGAGGCTATAGAGAAAGTTTGACTAATTAGAGAGAGGTTAAGAACCGCCCAAAGTCGGCAAAAGTATTATGTCGATGTTAGAAGAAGGAATCTTGAATTTGATGTTCATGATTGGGTTTACTTGAAAATCTTACCCATGAAGGGTGTAATGAGGTTTGGTAAGAAAGGGAAGCTTAGTCCCCGATTTGTATGCCCATTTCAACTTTTGAGACGTGTTGGTAACGTTGCCTATGAGCTTAATTTGCCTAATAAGTTGGCATCGGTGCATCTGGTTTTCCACGTCTCCATGTTGAAAAAGTGTGTTGGAGATCCAACATCCATAGTCTCTTTAAAAGGTTTGAGAGTGAAAGAGAACCTTTCTTATGAGGAAGTTCCGGTTGATATTCTAGACCGGCAAGTTAAGAAATTGAAAAACAAAGAAGTTGCTTCCATAAAAGTGTTGTGGAGGAATCATTTAGTTGAGGTTGCAACTTGGGAGGCCGAGGCCAATATGTGTCCCGATATCCTCATCTCTTTCCTTCTCCTCCTACTCTAGCTTGAGGTAATGAATTTCCTCTTGGTTTGTTCTATGATTTGAATTCATGTGTGTTTTATATTTTTCCATGATTTCCTTGATATGCATGTTCATGAAAAAGCTTAAATTTTGAAAGAAAATGACTTATGTGATTTATTATCCTCATGTTGTTGTGCATTGAGTATGAGTTGCCTATGGACTTCATGAGATAAATTGTTGAACATGCCATAGATTGGAGTGGAGATTTCCCCCTTAAATATGTGCTTTGAATATAAAGTGCATATAGGCTCCATGAGATTGTGTTGAGCATGCTTTTAAGTTTGGAGATTGTAGTTCCTCCTTGAATGTAAGAATTCTGAAAAGTTCATGCATATTGGGTTGCTAGATGTAACTCCTACTTCCTTATGATGCATTGAGTATGTTTTGCTTGGAGTTGATGTTTCCTCCTTGATTTTTTGAAATTGAGGAGATACATGCATAATTGGTTGCTAGCCTTGAGTCGTCCTCATGGTCTTCTCGTGCGCTCGACTAGAAAGGTGTTTTTTTAGGCAAACAAAATACATTTTTGTAGGCCAGCAGAGTGAGGCTTCATTTGAAAGGTGCCTAGAATCTTATTTGAGGACGAATGTTCCCAAGGGGGAGATAATGTAGCACCCCAAACTCAGAAATAGGCAAAATATCAGTTGCAGGGAATTGCATGTGCCATCCACGAGAGGCTAACCACGGCCCGTGGACTGAACCATGGACCGCAGGTAGGGTTTGTGGTTGATCACCCCAGCCTATGCTCAGACTCCATGACCACGACCTGACCAATGGAGTGTCGGTCAGACCACGGTCAGTGGTCCAAGGTTCGTAGGTCCAAGCCCCATTTTCCAAGTGTTTGACCACCAACGATGGTCGTGCACGACGGTCCGTTGGTGGGGTCTCGTGGATCGAGCCTGGCAGTTAATTTTAGGGGGTAAATAGGTCTTTTCCTATTTTAATTAAATCAAAGTGGTATCATTTTGCCTAAGTGTAGAAAACCTATATAAGTATCTGTAACCCCTAAATTCACTCATTCAAGTCATTCTCTCAAAATCCCAAAAGAAATCCCAAAATTCTTCTCTCAAATATTCTCTCTCTAAAAGGTTGAAGAAGAAGGAAAAATTGAAGCTAGGTCAAGTCAAGTCTCCAATCCTCAAGCATTTGTGGGTTTGTCATTAAGGTTTGATGGCTTTTCATTCATGGGATCCTTTCTCCCATGGAGTCCCTTAGAATTTCCCAATTGTGACGAAGAATTCCCCTATTTCTATTTAGGGTTTCTTCCAATGTTCTAGGTTATGATTAATGTTTATCCAATTGAGTGGATTATGATTATTTTTCATTGAATTGATAGAATTACATGTTTTTAGGATGAATCTACATGTACCCATGCCTATCCCTTGTCTAGAAAGATGAAATTGGCATAGTTGGGGTTAAGCCATAAAAAGGAGAATTATGTATTTAGATGGATTCTTGTAGAATTGATAAGATACACTAGAATTGCTTGAGATTGAAGCATATATGGTGATCATGATGTTAATTGCTTTGAGAGTGAAGCTTATGATATGAATTGTTGGTAATTGATGTTATTGTGGTGGAACGGATACTTCCCACATTAATTTCTTAAGTATGAATGTATGAATGTGAAAGGCTTTCTCACATGAATGATTCTAGGTTGAAAGAATTGCTCATCTAAAATGAATCTAGACTAAAAGACTATGTAATTGATAAGCCTAGAGGCGACTACCCTTGACCTCCATATGAGAAGGATATGATGTGATTTCCCATACTCCTTAGAATTGAACAAGAGGCGACTCCCCACGTTCCTATTATGATGAATGGACATGGAGGCGAGTACCCATGATCATTATAAAATGATGTGGAGACGACTACTTGTGTCATATGATATTGGTCATAGAGGCGAGTACCCATGATCTTAAAGTAAGTAAGGCAAGAGGCAAATACCTATTAGCCTTTGTAGTTAGGCAAAGAGGCAAATCACCATGTCTTTAAAAGTAAGTTTGAATAATGTGAATTATGCTATGAAGAATGAATAGTTTGGATTGTTGCTTGAGATGTCTTCCATGATATGCATGACTAGAGTTGGATGACCCAAGTCTTGACTAAGGATAAGTTGAGGTTGCTTGAGAAGTATTCCTCCTTTATTATGATGATTTATGTGCATCGATTATGCTTATGGTTTATATTGACTAACTGTTATGTTTATGTTGTTTATGCAAGCTATCATAATTAGTACATGTTTGTACTAACACATACTCTTGCCTACATTTCTTACCCAAATGTATGATCTGGCGACATCGACTCTCATCCCTGTTGCTATGATCATAGTAGGGTGAGATTGAAGCTTGGCGAGTCCTCATAGTATTCGAGGATGTGATCATCGTTTCCTTATGTTCTTTCTTTTCATGTTTTGAACTATTGTTTGGGCTGTATCCCGAAGATATTCATGTTTTAAATGGTTAGAGACAAAGTGTAATACACTTCCGCTTCATTTTATAAAGACTTTAATTATATTGATAATGTTTTAAATTTATACATCATTTCTATTACTTTATGTTATGATATGCTAATGGCTTGTGTGAGTCCTCTCGGGGTCTTGTATGCCTTGTTACATCTATGGGGTACCCCTGGGTCGTGACAGGCACAGATGGTTGCTTTGGTTGTGGTAAGAGTGGTCACAAAATGAGGGATTGCCCAATGCTTACGGCTAAGGGAAGAGAGGGCAAGCAAGCTACTCCTAGTGGTTCAGGGTCCAATGCCCCCAAGACAAAACGATTCTATGTACTTCAGACTCGTGGTGAACAAAAAGGTTCTCCCGATGTGGTTACCGATATGTTGAAAGTTTTCCAAACTGATGTTTATACTTTACTTAACCCTGGTGCTACTTTGTCTTTTGTGACGCCATATGGGGCTATGAGGTTTGCTTTTCTTTCAGATGTGTTGTTAGAACCTTTTTCTGTGTCTACTCCTGTTGGTGATTCTATTATAGCTAAGAGGATCTATAGAAAATATCATGTTTCTTTATCCCATAGAGTTACTCTTGTTGACTTGGTAGAGCATGACACGTTAGACTTTGACGTTATCCTTTGTATGGATTGGCTGCACTCTTGTTATGCTTCTATTGATTATAGAACTCGTGTAGTCAAGTTTCAATTCCCAAATGAGCCTATCCTTGAGTGGAAGGGGGTAATTCTATGCCTAAGGGTCAGTTTGTCTCTTGTCTTAAAGTTAGAAAGATGATTTCTAAGGGTTGCATGTACCATCTAGTTAGGGTGAGGGATGTAGATTCTGAAACCCCTACACTTGAGTCGGTCCCCATTGTAAATGAGTTTCTGGAAGTATTCCCAGATGACTTGCCCAGTATTCCTCCCGAGTGGGAAATAGACTTTGGTAATGACCTTCTCCCAGATACGCAACCCATTTCTATTCCTCCTTATAGAATGGCTCCGGCAATACTAAAGCAATTGAAAGAGCAATTGAAGGATTAGTTGGATAGGTGTTTCATCCGACCAAGTTGTGCTCCAGTTTTGTTTGTTAGGAAGAAGGATGGTTCTCTTCTGTGTATTGACTATCGGTAGTTGAACAAGGTGAACATTAAGAATAAGTATCCTCTTCAAAGAATAGATGATTTGTTTGACCAACTTCAAGGAGCAGATTATTTCTCTAAGATTGATCTTTGGTCGGGTTATCACTAATTGAGGGTGAAGGAAAGTGACATTCCAAAGACAGCCATTAGAACTCGGTATGGTCATTATGAATTCTTGGTGATGTCATTTGGGTTGACTAATGCTCCGTTGGCGTTTATAGATTTGATGAATAGGGTGTTTATACAATACCTTGGTATGTTCGTAATTGTGTTTATCTATGATATTTTGATCTATTCAAGGAGTGAAGATGATCACATTAATCATTTGAGGATTGTGTTGCAAATTCTTAAGGACCAAGAACTCTTTGCAAAGTTTAGCAAATGTGAATTTTGGTTAAGGTCCGTAGCTTTTCTTGGTCATATTGTTTCAAGTAAGGGTATTGAGGTAGATCCTAAGAAGGCGGATGCGGTCAAGAGTTGACCTAGACCTCTAAACCCTTAGGATATTAGAAACTTCTTGGGTTTGGCCGGCTACTATAGATGGTTTGTTGAGGGATTTTCTTCTATTGCTTCTTCTCTGACGGCTTTGACTCAAAAGAAGGCTAAGTTTATATGGTCCGTAGCTTGTGAGAAGAGATTTCAAGAGTTGAAAGATAGACTTACTTCCGCTCTGGTGTTGACCTTACCAGAAGGTATGGATAACTTTGTGGTATACTGTGATGTCTCTAGAATTGGGTTGGTATATGTACTTATGCAAAATGGGAAAATTATTGCCTATGCTTCTAGGCAACTTAAGATCCATGAGAAGAATTATCCTACCCATCACCTTGAATTAGCGGCAATTGTTTTTGCCTTAAAGTTTTGGAGGCATTATTTGTATGGGGTTCATGCTGATGTTTTCACCGATCATAAGAGTTTGCAATATGTGTTCAACCAAAAGGACTTGAATCTCCGCAAAAGAACGTGGCTTGAATTACTGAAGTATTATGACATGAGTGTTCTCTATCACCCTGGTAAAGCGAAGGTGGTGGTGGATGCTCTTAGTCGATTATCGATGGGTAGTATTGCTCATGTTGAGGATGAAAAGAAAAGAGTTGGTTCAAGATGTTCATAGTTTAGCCCGGTTGGGATTTCATCAAGTAGACTCCACCAAGGGTGGTGTTTTGGTTCATAATGGTTTTGAATCGTCTTTCGTGGTGGATGTGAAACCTAAACAAGGTCTTGATCCAATTTTGGCTGAGTTTAAAGAGGTGGTGCTCAAAAAGTCTATTGGGGCTTTCTCCCAAGGGGGAGATAGTGTGCTTAGATATCAAGGTCATTTATGTGGTTCAGATGTTGAGAACTTAAGGGAATAGATCTTGACACTAGCCCATAGTTCTCGATATTCTATTCACCCGGAAGCCACCAAGATGTACCGTGATTTGCAGGAGATCTATTGGTGGAATGGGATGAAAAAGATATTGCGGGATTTGTGGCTAAGTGTCCAAATTGTCAACAAGTGAAGGTTGAGCATCAGAAACTAAGAGGTTTATCCCAAGACATTGGTATTCCTACTTGGAAGTGGGAAGACGTGAATATGGACTTCATAGTAGAGTTTACACGTACTCAGTGACAACATGACTCAAATTGGGTAATAGTAGATCGGATGACAAAATTGGCTCATTTTATTCCCGTCAACATTTCTTATTCGCTGGAAGATTATGCTAAGTTGTATTTGAGAGAGATGGTAAGGTTGCACGGAGTGCCCTTGTCTATTATTTCTGATCGTGGTACTCAATTCACTCCTCAGTTTTGAATGTCTTTCCAAAAGGGTCTTGGTACTCGTGTTTAGCTTAGTACGACCTTAATCCCCAAACCGATGGGCAAACGGAATGTACTATCCAAACTTTGGAAGACATGTTGAGGGCTTGGGTGATTTATTTTAAGGGTAATTAGAATGACCATTTTCCATTGATTGAGTTTGTCTATAATAATAGCTGTCACTAGATTATTGATATGGCTCCACTTGAGGCATTATATGGTAGGAGCGGTAGATCTCATATAGGATTGTTTGAGGTGGGTGAAATTGCCCTAATAGGTCCCGAGTTGGTACATGAGGCAATAGAGAAAGTTCAACTTATAAGAGAAAGGTTGAAAATGGCTCAAAGTTGGCAAAAGTCATATGCTGATGTTAGAAGAAGAGAGCTTGATTTTGATGTTCATGATTGGGTTTATTTGAAAATCTCACTCATGAAGGGTGTAATGAGGTTTGGTAAGAAAGGGCACCTTAGTCTCCGTTTTGTAGGCCCATATTAGATTTTGAGGTGTGTTGGTAAGGTTGCATATGAACTTGATTTGCCAAATAAGTTAGCATCGGTGCATCCAGTTTTCCATGTCTTCATGTTGAAGAAATATGTTGGTGATCCGACGTCTATAGTTTCGTTAGAGGTTTTGAAGTTAAAGAGAATCTTTCTTATGAAGAGGTTTCGGTTGAGATTTTAAACCGGCAAGTCAAGAAGTTGAGAAACAAGAAAGTTGCTTCCGTGAAAGTGTTATGGAGGAATCATTTAGTTGAGGGTGCTACTTGGGAGGCCCAAGCCGATATGATGTCCCGATATCCTCATCTATTTCCTTCTAGTCCTACTCTAGTTTGAGGTAATGAGTTCCTCATGGTTCACTCTTGTTTTGGAGTCATGTGCGTTTTATGTGTTTTCGTGATTTCCTTATGTTATGCATGTTCATGAAAAAGCTTAAGTTTTGAAAGAAATGACTTACATGATGTATTTTCCTTATGTTGTGCATTGAGTATAAGTTACCTGAAGACTTTATGAGATGATTGTTCAACATGCATTAAATATGCTTTTTGAGAATGAATTGCATATAGGCTCCATGAGATTGTGTTGAGCACGCTTTTAGCTTGGAGAAGGTAGTTCCTCCATGAACATGAGTAATTTTGAAATATCATGCATATTGGGTTGCTAGATGTAGTTCCTACTTCCTTATAATTCATTGAGTATGTCTAGCTTGGAGTTGATGTTTCCTCCTTGACTTTGTGCATTTTAATGAGTTGCATGCATAATGGGCTGCTAGATTTGAGTCTTTCGTTTATGGTATGTCTAGAATCTCATTCAAGGACGAATGACCCCTAGGGAGATATATTGTAACACCTCGTATCCGAAAGAGGGAAATGTAACTTTTACCAATCCCCAAAAGTTGCAAGTGCAACCCACGCCGGCAACCCACAGCCGGTGGAAGGGACCACAAACCGTAGGTGTGGTCCGTGGTAGTCTTGCCTAAAAGTGGTCTTAGGGCCAAGAACCACGGCCAGACCTACGGACAGTAGATCATACCATGGTCCATGGTAAGGGTTCGTGGTTCAAAGACCCAAATCCAAGTCTCTAATGAACCAACGACAGTCCACTAGGACGGATCTTAAGTCAGACTGGGGTTCATCGATGGCAGATGTCAGTTACTTTTTAAAGACAGTTGGGTCTTTTCCTAATTAATTAGTTCTTATTCTATGTCGTTTTGCTGATTTTTAAGACCACTATATAAGTCTTTTTACCCCCAAGTTTCCCAATAGAAATCATTGTCTCAAAACTCACCCAAAAAGAAGAGCTCTCAAATAATTCTCTCTCTAGAACTTAAAGAAGAAGAAGAAGAAGGATTCACCTAGGGTTTCAAGCTAAGGTCTCAATTCCTCCATTTAAGGCTAGCATTTGCATTCAAGGTATGGTAGTTTTCATCCATGAATTCCTTCCATTCATGGAGTCCCCAAATTCTCCTATTTTCAAAGTAGAATTCCCCAATTAGCTAGGGTTTTCTTCAATTACCATGGGTTCTTTTGATTATTGATCTAAATGATTGAGTTATGTATTAATATGCATGAATTGATGATTTACAATGCTTTTATGATGTTTCCCCCATACACCCATATTCTCATAAACACATACTAGCATGATGTGAAAGGTTTTCTCACATATGGACTCTTAGGTTGAAAGGCTTCCTCACCTAATTGAATCAAAGAGTAAGAGCTATCCTAATGAAAATAGCTTGTATTAGTTATCCTAGGATACCTTTCCATGGATAATGAGAATAAGTAAGAAATGACTATTCCATGGGAATTATGCTTAGCACCGAGTGGATATTGATGTGAGATGGAAGTTCTCCGGTAGTAGAGGCCGGGTTTCTAGAAGAAATCTCTTGAGATGGAAGCTCTCCGGTAGTAGAGGCCGGGTTTCTAGTAGCAATCTTCTTTTCCCTTAAACTATGTGCCCCCATAAGATCATTAGCTACTGGATCCACTTAAGCTAGAAGTTCATGGTTGTACCTTAGGCAAGTAGAACAACCCTTTTCGGTGTTGGAGACATCGAGGGATCATGTTATAGCTCACATGGTCTCTATGTCGGTTAAGGATAATTTCCCTACAACAAGATGAATAATGAACTAAGGTTACTTCAACAAGTATCGCACATGAGTTCAAAGGTTTTAGAGATGACGTTAGCTTGCGTTTACCATAGTTTTATGACTTACGTTTTCTAACCCTCTTATATCATGTTTTAGTTGGTCAATTGCATGTCTTGAAATGACATGTCCCTTTTTGCATGTTTTAAATGTTTTTTATGCATAGCTATCATACTTAGTACATTGTTTCGTACTAATGCATACTCTTGCCTATATTTTCCCAAAATGTAGGGTTCGACAAACAAGCTTCCCAGTTTCGTGGCTAGAGCTTGGATTTGATTGATTTTCGAGCTTGGTGAGTCGTCATTGTTCGAGGACAGATTTTCCATTGTTTAGTTTCTATTTTGTATTTCACTTTTGGACATGATGTATGGGCTAGGCCCAATTTCATTCTATTGTATTAGATAGATATGATGAGACAAAGTGTCTAGACTTCTGTTTTTCTATATAAAATGCTTTGGACTTGGCCTATTAGTTTACTCTTATTGTTCTATTTCTTATGTTATGAGAGCTTAGTGGCTTGTATGGAGTCCTTCGGGGTTCTATACGCCATGTTACATCTAAGGTGTAACCCTGGGTCGTGTGAAACACCCCGTAGAACCTAGTGAGACCTAGCTAAGGCTTGATTAAAGCTAGTAAGTTGAACTAGTGAGATGAACTAGTGTGTTGTAGGGTCTTGTAGTCGACTTTTGGAGTGTTGTATAAGGGTTAAAATGAAGATAAATGTCCCTTATATTTAGACGGACATAAATAGGGGTTAAACGTCCGGGTACGACCCCCCAAGGACCACCCTAGGGGTCCTTGAGGAGGACCCAAACTTTGGCAAAGAAGCTGTCAAAACAGGTTGATTCACGACCCCAATTCACGGCCAGTAGATCAATCTACGGCTCGTGGGTGTTGGTCGTGGATCAGGACTCCAAATGGTGAGTTGCAGACCCAAACCACGAGACCAAACCACGGACAGTAGATCAATCTACGGTCCGTGGATGGCCAAACGTAGATGCTGCCAGTTTTTCAGCTTTTTGTTTTAAGTTAGAATTTAGGGGTTGGGTTACTTATTAATTAGGGGTTAATATAGGTCGGTTAATGATTTAAATTAACACCTATATAATTATACTAGACCCCCAAACTAATCACTTTAAAGTCATTCATCTTAGAGCCCCCAAACTACTCTCAAGAAGTTCTCTCTCTAGAAGCAAGGAAGAAAAAGAAGTTGGCGCAGCAACTAGGTCGAGTTTTCTCCATGGATTCAAGCTTGGTTTAGGTATTTGATCAAAGGTATGTGAAGCTTATTCATCCATGGGTTCTTCCACCCATGGAGCCCCCATAGATTCCCCCCAATTGTGACCTCAAAAACCCAATTCTAGCTAGGGTTGTGATTGCATTGTGGGTAGGGCTTGGGTGTGATTCCAATCTAGTGGATATCACCCAATATTGATTGATTTAGATTTGATTGATGATAATGTGATGATTTCATGTGATTTATATGATGAACCCTAATCTAAATTGATGAATGTGATCTTTGTAGGTTTATGTCATTAGAGGCAAAGTTGAAGTTTCATATGTGATCTTCCTAATTCAATGTTGTGTGTTGTAATTGATCAAATTTAGGATGATATAATCATGAATTGAACTAGACTCTATTGTATTTGATTGATCTTGACTTGTAAAGTTAGAATTGAATCTTTATGATCAATTAAGGCTAGAATCACCTAGTAATGAAAGATGTGATCAAATTACCTTGAAATCTAGGTATGAAGAAGATATTAAGAAAGAAACCTTGAGAGTATGGTTGTGATCCTAATAACTAGGGTTTTAGGGTGAAGCTAATATGATTAACTATTGATGTAAAGGCTTTGAGAGTAAAGTCTAAAAGAGAATAGAAGTCTAATAGGTTGGATTATGGTGAAAGGCCTATACTCACCTAATCGTATTATGAAAGCTTGAATGTGTGAAGTGATGGAATCACTAGAGCTTGGTTTGATTGTCAAGGACATTCTTCCATGAGATATGAGTGTTAAGCAAGGCTTAACAAGTAAACCTTAGGGTGTATGCTTGGCTCCAAGTGGATATTGACAATGAGATGGAGTGTCACACAAGAAAGGGTCCGGGCTCCCAGTAGAAAGGAGAACCACACCTAGTTGATGTGAGGACTATCCAAGTTCAAGGGGGAACTCTTACATAGTAGAGTGTGGGTTTTCCCATAGTTAGATCTCATGAGATGGGATCCTTCACATAGTTGAGTCAAGGTTCCTAGTAGCAATCTCCATATCCATGAACTAAGACATGCTTGAGAAGCATCTCATAGTGTTCAAAGCATAATGAACTAAGACATGCTTGAGAAGCATCGCATAGTGTTCAAAGTATCATGAACATAGACTTACTTAAAGAAGTAACTCATAGCGTTCTAAAGAATAGATGGACTTAGACATGGTTAAGATAGCATCTCATAGGGTCCATGAAGAAGGAACATAGACATACTTTAGAGAGTATCTCATAGAGTTCAAAGTGTTATGGGTATAGACGTACTTAGTAAGTATCTCATAGTATCCATGCTAGTAATGAACTTAGACATACTTAAGATAGTATCTCATAGGGTTCAAGTTATTAATGAACTAAGATGTGCTTAAGAGAGTACCTCCTAGTGTTCTAAAGTTAAAGCAAAGAACTAGGTTCCAAACAAAGAAGTTTTAGCATGAGGACCTAAAGGTAGTACTTAGCATGTATAGTATTATGGGGTGTTATGCATGCATTGCACGAGTATGACTTAAGGTCATCAAAGAGAAGTTTTGAGATAGGATTGTGCTAGAGTTGCCTTTCCTAGTTATAGTTGACTAAAGGTGAGAGATTCCCTTAGTTATGAGACCTAAGCTAATAAGGAGGCCAAAGTAGGGTGAATATGACTAGGATGACTTCAAGGTTATACTTAGTGTGAAGGGTAGTATGGGATGTCGTTCATATATTGCACAAGTGTGTCTTGAGGTTACTTGAAAGTATGATACCCTTATGGTATAGAGAAGCTTTAGAGTTGACCTTGTATATAGACTATGTTAAGATGACATGAAAACCTAGGTCTTGAATGTGAAGGTGGACTATGCCCAAGAATGACCAAAGAGAGGTACTTAGCTTGGATGGTAGTATGGGATGCTATCCTTGCATTGCACAAGTATACTTGGAGGTGGCTTGTGAAGTAGTTCTCTTGTAATATGAAAGACTTAAGGTTGAGGTATGTAACCTTGTAGGTCTAAGTAGAGACCTTGCCATGAATGTGATGTTTCTCCTATGCTCATTTACTGTGTCTTAGGTTGACTTGTATCATATGATGCTTATGTTGGAGGCTTATGCTTATGTTTATATTATTGTCTCTTATGCTTATGCTTTATGTTGCCTAACCATTTGAGATGCTCTTATGATGTTGTGCTAGCTTCCATACTTGGTACATTTTGTACTAACACATATTGCCTACATTCTAATCAAATGTACGGTTGAGGAGATTGAGTAGCTTTCGGAGGCTAGGTTTCTAAGGTGCAAGAAGAGTTGAAGATCTTGGTGAGTCCTCATAGCTTCGAGGATGAAACCCACTTTACCTTTATGTCTTTTATTCTCTTGTTTTAGACTTTGTATGGGTTGCGTCCCAATGACTTTTATTCTTGAGTTTTAAAAAGATGGTTTGAGACAAAGAGTATAGAAAGACTTCTGCTTATTGTTTTGATGAGATAAGACTTCAATTGTAAAGTTTTGAATTCTTCTGTATTTTTTGTTATCTTATGTTAAGAATGTGCTAAGGGCTTGTATGTGACCCCTTCAGGGTCAATTATGTCATGTTACGACTAGCGGGTGCTAGCGGGTTGTGACATCGTGACAATGCAAAGCAGAGCTTTTATGAGGGACTCGGAACAGCGAGAGACCTTACTTTGACGGATGGTTCACCATATTGCTTAGGAGGGAGAGAGCACCAACCGGGTGCGTGATATGACACTACCTATCCAGAAGGCGACCTTGAGCTTTGCAGCCAATTTTTGGTGGTCCATCATACTAGCCAGATTGTCCCGCACATAGGATGAGAATGTTGTTACTTGGGACCAGGCAGTTATGCTTGCGACACTGATGGTAGGACTAGAGATAGATTTTTCCCAAATTATTATAGCAGAGATATATGAGAGGGCTTTTCGGAGGACGACCACCATGCCTTTTCCCTACCTCATTTTCTATCTTTGTAGAGAGGCTACCATGTCGGTATGGCATTGTGGCAGGCTGATTTAGGTGACCAAGATGGTCGATATGGGTGGGCTGATAAAAGATGATGCAAACCCAGTGGCTCCAAGAAAAGGTATACAGATTGGTTTGCCACCTTTGGGTGGTGATACTGAGGTTGAGATCGAGCAGGCAGATGATTATATTCATACCCCTATTGCACAACCAGATATACAAGCTCCCCCATCGACTTCATCTGGCTAGGCTACGAGCTCACCTCATGCTCCTACCCCTTCTGGGTTTGTCATGCTACCCCTTGGTCAAGGCCAGAAGTTGGACACTCAGATGGCCACTCTTTTACAACATATTCGGCTCTGGATGAAGAAGTGTGATGAGGAGTCTGAGGCACGGATGGAGGCAATAGTTGATGTGAAGATCCAGGTAGTGAATCACCGGATTGACGCATTTGAGCATAAAATGATAGAGAGGCCTCAGACTAGGGCCACTGTTGATATGAGTGTTTTTCATTCAAAGTTAACAAAACTCCAGGCTGATATTAATGCCTTAGCTGCTCTATAGGTGGCTGTCCCAGAGCTTGCACCTGAGGAGGATGTCAGTGATGCGGTATTAAGTACATTATTTGGCAAGGACACATCTTCTCTTGAACCCCCTTGTACGGCTAAGAAGTACACATATTCATCTGAGCCTACTATTGATCCAGAGGAAGCAGTTCGAGCCTGCCCATCGATATTTTGTACTTGATAAGGAGTTTCGGCAATAGAGAGTGAGGGAGTTGGTTGTGGGTGCATCTACATTGAGGAGCACTACTGACGGTGTTCCCACTATTGTTGAGGGTGTTACTCATAGTGTCATTCTTGATGAGCCAACGAGTTTCAGGAAAATGGACCCACTCGCTTCTTGATGGGCCTTCGGCGCATATGCACAATAGGTTTGTCTCACCCTATATATTACATTTTTTTGTGCATTGAGGGTAATTGTACCATATTTTTGTTGGGGTGGGATGGATGGATTGTGAATGTTAGGGTGAAGTATGAATAACCCAACTCACAATCCTTCCTTGAGGTTTTCTTACCTGTGTTGTTTTTCACCAAGGAACTATTTTAAATTATATTGAACCGGCATGTTTAGGATAGTATAAGTGTAGAAGTAGACCAAATGAAAGCATGATGACAAAAGAACATCAAAATTGATACCCTCCAAATGATTGTGTACTATATATGTGGGCTTCATGAGTTAAATGTATTGGATCTTTTTATGACATGATAGGAACCGAATTGACAACATGATTTAAGATATACCTTAAACCAGATGAATTAACAATTTGACAGTGAAACAAAGTGCCATGTGTGTGTGAGAATTTTTGTATATTCATAAAGTGTGTGCCAATCCAGAACATGCCCCGTTAGTCTTGCTAAAATGATTTAGACTGGCAATTGCGAAGTGATCATAGGCCATTGTTGATAATGATTCCACTTGAGCCAAAAAACAAAAAAAAGCAACCAACCAAAAGAAATAAATGCTTCCTTTGATCCAAATATTTGAGCCTAACGAATACCATTTCTTTCAATACACCCAACTCACCTTCCCTGAAAATTTGTGTGGCCATGGTCCCTGGTTCCTCCTTGGACATTGTGCACCTCAACTCAGGCTAAAATCCTAAGCTGAGGGTGGCTACGTCAGAAATTTGCCTTGATTTTGGCCCTGGTCCTCCATATGATATCGGGAACCTCAACTCATCCAAAATACATAAGTGAAGGGTGTCTATTGAGAAGATAAACAACAAAATAAAGGGTATAAAAAGAGGCATTTGTAGAGAAAGAAAAGATGAGAAAAAAAGTATGGAAAAATGGTGTAACCGAACAAAAAGAAACAAAAGAATGATAATGCTTGAATAAAAAGATAAAGAAAAGATGAAACAAGCAAGAATGTCTAAACCAAAAATCACACTAGTTATTAAATAAGAAGATGTCAAAATTGGTTTTAAAAGAGGTAAAATAGTTAATGTAATGTCAAAGAGGGCAGAAAAATTACTTAATATCGAAATATACCACACCTGACCCTGAGCGTATGTTACAAGTTAAGAGCGTCCTATAGTCATCCTAAGTAACCAGTCTGGAAAGTTAAAGCATAAAATATAAGGGAAAGAATATGAAATTGAGCACAAACTGTATTTGAACTTGCTTCTAAGTGTGAGTGTTTATCGCGTCCTGAACTAAAACATCAAATTTTGTGTGAAAAAGGTATTTCATTGGGTAAGGGCACAAGTTTCATTGTTAAAGATTTAGTATCTTGGTGAATGTTGTTTGTGTATGTGAATATGTCTATGTCATACATTGATCCACATAAGTTAGCTTGTTAAATCTGAATAAAAAGGTTTGCATTATTCTGAAAATAGTTAAAGAGGGTGATTGTTAGAAAATTTCATGTGATTGCTTGAGTTATGTTTTACTTCTGCATGAGTGTTGTTTAATGTTGGTTGTGTCTCTTGAGGACAACTAACGATTTTAAGTTGAGGGTTTTTATGTATCATGAGTTTATGGTATTTTTGATGCATTAAAATTGAAGTTGTGCATGAGTCTTAGGCATTTTTTTATTAGATGTCATGGTTTTTGATTGATTTTTCTAGGAAATAGGTTTTAGAGCAGTGGTGTTGAAATTGCTTGAAACAATTGCAAGTTGGAAAAAGACGATCCCACCTACAAGTCGTTCTTACTTTGACGACCCGTAGGTGGTTGGCGTGGGTAAACTCTCAAAGAAAATGGACTAAGTTGGAACAACAAAGTGACTAACGGACTATAGGTCCTTCGACAAGCCGTCGTTGATGAGTCGTGGGTGACTTCAGAGAAGATGAGTTCCAGTTCATGAACATGAGTGATCAGGACGGGTTGTGGTTAGATCTATGAGCCATAGGTCATGACTATTGATGATACTCACATGAATTTGACCAACTGTTGAACTATGATGGCACCTACGAGCTGTCGTTCATGTGATAAGCTGTAGCTGACCATTCATGGATGACACTGCCAAAACCAAATTTCCTATGGCTTCCTATTCCTACTTGGTTTAGGATTTATTTTCTATAATTATTAGTTGTATTTTTCATTTTTCGATTCATTAGACTTTTTGTGAAACTTTGTTTTTGGCTTTGGGAATTATTTTGCGAACACTTTTGACATTTAATTCTTAAAGTTTGGTTTATGCAATATCTGTTTGTTCTTCAATTCAGGATTTCGTATTTCATATATTCTAATTGTAAGTTCATGATCTATATTGTAAACCCTAATATGAATTGTGATAATTCAAGCATGAATAACTAAATCCACAACTAGGATTATGGGAACCATGAGTAATTAACAACTTAAAACTAATAATTATGTAATTCTAAACCAATGTTTATGCATGTATTGTTAATCCCTTCATTTCGAATGCTTTTTAATGGTGTGCAACATTAGAAATCGCCTTATTCCTACTTGCCCGACCAAGGAACTAATGAATGAGAAAGGGATTGAACAACAGAGATTTAGCGTGATAATCAAGTATCTAATAGCTTGACTCACCTACTGCAAAGGCTAATCTGGGATCAAGGGTAAGGGTTAGTAAAGCATCACCCGTAGATCGACCAAGTTGTGTGGTGAAATCCCTAATTTGACGACCAATCACTTGGAGATACCTAACTTACCCACTTTGCATATGAACGCTAGAAAAGAGTTACTATTATTAGGTTTACTATGTTAAGAACTTGTGGGGACCATGTATGCCCTAGTTTCATCTCATATTGATATTACAAACTGTGAATTTTGCTTACTTGTTACTACAAATCAATCAACAATTACTTTGTTTAAAAATCCTCCCTTTACGGAAATAATCTGACTAAAAGTACAATTAACCATTAATTAGCCTAAGTCTACACCATATTCCTCGTGGGATCGATCCTAGCCTCAGTTAGGTTCTTTATTTGACAACAATCGCTTATGCATCTTTAGGGAGGTGCAATTTAGGTGTAACAATAGATGTGGTTAAGAGTATGACTAGACCTATATTCCCTTGAGATATTTGAAGTTTCTTGGAATTGGTTGGTTATTATAGAAGGTCCGTTGAAGGGTTTTCTTTGATTGCCTCTTTGTTGACGGCATTATCCCTAAAGAAGGTTAAGTTCATATGGTCTGAAGCGTGTGAGAATAGTTTTCATGAGTTGAAGGATAGACTTACCTACACTACAGTGTTGACTTTACTGGAAGGATCCGATGGATTTATGGTTTATTGTGATGCTTCAAGAATTGGGTTGGGTTGTGTTCTTATGCAAAATGGGAAGGTCGTGACCTATTCTTCAAGGCAACTGAAGATTTATGAAAAGAACTATCCTACCCACGATTTAGAATTGGCGGCGGTTGTTTTTGCCTTAAAGATTTGAAGGCATTATTTGTATGGTGTTCATATTAATCTTTACCCACCACAAAAGTTTGCAATATTTGTTTAAATAGAAAGACATACATCTTCACCAAAGGAGGCGGCTTGAGTTACTAAAGAATTACGACATGAGTGTTCTCTATCACCTCGGCAAGGCGAATAAGGTGGAGGATGCTCTTAGTCGGTTATCAATTGGTAGTGTTACCCATATTGAAGATGGCTAGAAGGAATTGGTTATATATATTCATAGATAGGCGCGATTGGGTGTTCGGTTGGTTTACTCTACCAAAGGCAGTGTAACGGTACATTATGGTTTAGAATCGTCCTTTGTGTCAGATGTGAAAGCCAAGAAAAGTCTTGAACCAACTTTAAATGAATTGAAGGATGCGGTGCTTGAGAATTCCGCAGAGGCTTTCTCCCAAGGGGGAGATGGTGCACTTCAACATCAAGGACGTTTGTGTGTTCCCGATGTTGATGACTTGAGGGATAAAATTTTATCGTAAGCCCATAGTTCTTGATATTCGCTTCACCCGAGAGTCACCAAAATGTATCGTGACTTGTAGGAAGTCTATTGGTGAAATCGGATGTAGAAGGATATTGCGGAATTTGTGGGTGAGTGTCCTAATTGACAGCAAGTGAAAGTTGAGCATCAAAAGAAGGGAGCTTTATCCCAAGATATTAGCATTCCTACTTGGAAGTGGGAAGATTTGAATATGGACTTTATTATTGGTTTACCCCACACCCGGTGGCAACATGACTCGATTTGGGATATTGTGGATAAAATGACAAAATCGGCTCATTTCATTCCTGTCAAGGTTTTTTATTTGGCGGAGGACTATGCTAAGTTGTACTTGAGGGAAATGGTTACGTTTCATGGAGTGCCCTTATCCATTATCTTCGATTGCGGTACCCAATTTACCTCTAGTTTTGGAAATCTTTTCAACAAGGTGTTGGTACACATGTTAAGCTTAGTACGGCCTTACATCCACAAATCAATGGGCAAGCGGAGCATACATCTTTTGAAGGAATCTATGTACAACTCATAGGTCTTCCTACGGTTTTTTATGCCAACGTACAAACCATCTTTACCCCTTAAAATTTTATCTAGTCTGGGACTCACCTACGAGACCTACCTATGACTCGTACAATAGTTGATGGACCGTTCTATTGAACCATAAAAAGGTACTGGACTTGATATTTGATATTATTTTTCCCACTTCCTACGATTGCCATCTACGACCCATAGAAGCTCCTATGGTTCATTTATGGGACCTGTAGAACCAAACTTCAGTTCAAAAATTTGGTTTCCTCTCTTTTTCCATATTCCGAGGTGTTATACCTATCTTCAGTATGTTAGAGGTTTCATAGAAGATTCAGTTGAGTTAGTTTCAATTGTATTACAAATATATGTCTATTATTCAAATTTAAATCTTTTAACTATAAAATTATTGAGTTTATTTTTATAAGTTATTGCATGTTCAAATTTTAAAAAAATTCGCGTAGTGTATAGTATTTAGTTAGTAGTTGGACTAAACATGGACTGTCATGGAAAAAGAAAAGATTTTATGTGATGTCCACGTCTAGGATGTGAACTCAGGTCGTGACAGCAAATAGCCAACCTGTAACCTTGAATAGCATGTAATGAATATAAAGGTAGAAACATAGTGGAAGTAATTACTTAACAACATAAATAAGAGAACGGGTGGAAGAAAACCAATAAATATATACAATAGATGCATCCTAAAAACTAAAAGTCACATGTATAGAGTTAACTAAACACCAAGTACAAGTCCCAAAATCGGACCAAAATAAACAAAGATTATCTCAAGAAGCAAAAGACTGGCTATCAAAAACCAAATAGAGGGAAGTAAGTTGAGGACGCCAAGTGCTCACCCCACCTCTTAACTGAAATTGCAATAGGCTCAAAGGATCATTGTCGGTATCTGGAGCTCGGACATGCATCACGAAACAGATGCAGAGTGTAGCATGAGTACCAAAACAACATGTACTTAGTAGGCATCATAGGTCAACTGAGCAAGAAAAGTAAAAAATAGTACGAAATTATAGAATCTAGACACAATAGAAGTCAAAGCGGAATTTAAAGAAATTCAAACGAGTGTACTAAGATAGAAAAGAACTAATTATAGCTAACTAAACCTAATTGGACCCCCCTAATCCTAGAAGGTACTCGTCCACAAGTTAATGTAAATACCCAAGCGGATCACATAAGCCTGAACGGTACACAAAATAGCTAAATCAACTAAGAATATGTAACAGTGAGTACAGAGCCGGAGAAACGTAGCTCGGACCTCAAACCGTGGATAGCTTCCCAAGTAACTAATAAGATCCGCCAAAACCTAAAGAATTTTGAGCCCAAACCTCGAACAGCAGATGGTCTCCAAAGGGGCAATAGGCTGAAGCTAATAAATATCATCTCCTTAGAGGTTAAGTGCAACAGGACAAGACATTGAATCTATGACTATAATGGTTGCCGAAGGATCTCACATCATCTCGTCATCAGAGAATCATTGTGGAACGACTTCCACTCTCAGATAATCAGAACGATATTCTAAGATCAAATTAATTGCAAGTCTAAGTCGCCAAATAAAGCCCAAAATCATAAAAGCATCTCACGGGACAATAGAAGTATGGAGAGTAGATAGAAGGACGTCAAAGCTAAGTCAATGCCTAATCTATGGCTCACTCAATCAGACCCAACTCTGCTACTCTAGTCTACAATGAGTTAAACCGTCTGAAATGATGTAGTATTAGAAATAAGGACAAATGGCTCAAAAAATCACAAGTCTATGGCAAGCACTAGCGTAAGCACAAACTCAGGAAAAACATGCTCAAACATTCAACAATGAACAACAAGCAAGGCAAACCACAAGGTGCGGATGATCATAAAACACAAGTAACGTGCATCAAATCTTGATAATCCCGATATAACCCTAAAACATGATATGTAAAAAAAGTAGCCTCATCAACTAGGTACCAGCCCCCAAATTCACTCAATTAAAAATAAATTTACATATTCGAGCTCAATCTATGAAAACAAAAAGTTGTAGCCTGCTTTTAGGCTAACTACGTCCTCTTCAAATCACATCTCTCAAGTTTTTCCTTTCCGTATGACCTCTGCAAACTGTCAAGATATCAAAAATAGAATTACAAATTAATATGATCATTTAAACACCAAATTTACTAATAACAAACACGGACCTAAATTTGAATCAAAACAAGAATCATGGGACCCATAACAAAAATTCCAAAAATGACTCCGTCAAAATGTCCTAAACAGCTCCCCGAACTTATATTCCAATATGGAATACAATTCAAGGCTTGGAATAGTAGAAACCAACAACATGCATAAATTCATAATTTAAGCAACAATAAAGAGACCAAGGCAATCCATTGCATCGATAAAATACCTCCAACAACGTGTCTCTGGCGCTACCCAATCACACACCCACATAGCCCCATATTTTCCAAAAATGCTAGACTATGAATCACTTATAATAGAGTTGAAACGACAGAGATACCAATTTCTAAAGTTTGAGACTAGTTGTTGATTGGAGTCTGTCTTTATTTTAAAAGACAGACCAAAATCCTTCATCATAATCGCGGCCATAGGGGCCTGAGAATACGGAGGTTGGATAGACAACCCTTTAACGAACATGGTGAGTAGTGCATGAACATGAAGGCAAGGGAAACCCATGGCCTATAAATGTGGCAAGGCCCCTGCGATCACGAAGGGGTTAGGAATCTCACAAATGTGGCAAGACCCTACGATCACGGAGAGTTAGGAACCCAACCCATCGCAAAGGTGGCATGGGCACGTGAACGTAGTGACCAGGTTAGCTGGTCTCCTCAAATGTGGACCACTACATGCAAACATGAAGTCCAAAAATAATTTGCACTAGTAGATGCATATCAGCTCATTTCTAAAACTTTATATCTCCGACAAGGTGCTCAGAATTCATTCAGAACCCCATGCACATAAACACGATATGCAACCAAATCAAATTCGACATTTCAGATGCAACAAATCATTAAAAACTTCTGACCGGGGTCCTCTTGACAAAATGTGGGTTCCACACCAATACTCTATTTTAAGCCAAAATCCACAAGGGATCTTGGAATTAGCCTAGAAGCCTCGAGAACCGCATGAAGAATCATTGTAGACCAAACTTGACATTCTAAAGCTAATTTCCTAATAGAATTCCCATTCGAGCATGTTTACCAAGAATGTTGACCAAGGTCAAACATAGGCCAAAGTAAAAGCTAAAACACCTAATGGCACAAACTTACACTGAAAGCCTCGGGACCTGAGTTAACCATGCCACTAGCCCAAAATTACCCTTTTAGAGCTGATGGAACCATCTGAATCGCATTTGAGACCATCTTCCTAACTTTTGATTGAAATAAATTGTTCAAGGTTCAGAAGCTTCTAAACATAGAAATTTGCACAAAAACCAAACGAATGAACAGGTGACTAAACTATTATTCTCAGTAAGTCATAAATGACTTGGGGTGACTATAGGAACGCTTTAAACAATGCAAATAAGGCATTAAAATTGAATAATCTTAAGGGTCATTACAACATCCACTACTAAAGAAATTTCATCCGCAAAAGTAAGAGTCAAGAAGTACCTAAAGGCTCAATAAAGTCAGGAAACTTCTCTCGCATCTCGTGCTTGGTCTCCCAGGCAGCCTCCTCAATTGGATGATGCCTCTAATGGACCTTCACCACAGGAAAGTCTCTTGAGCACAATCGTCTCACATCTCTGGTTCGAATAGCAACTGACTCCTCCAAAAAGGTCAAACAATCGTCCAACTCAACTGCATCATACTAGAGCATATGAGACTCATAACGAACATACTAGTGTAATAATAAAATATGTAAAATTAGGGGAATAGCTAACAATGTTGAAGGTAGGGCCAACTCATAAGCAACCTCACCAACTACCCAAAGGATCTCAAAAGGGCCAATATACCTGGGGTTAAGCTTGCCCCGCTCTCTAAAATCTCATTACTTGTTTCACGGGCTACAAAAAGAGGAAAACCTAATTACCAACTAAAACCCCAAAGGTCAACGCTTAAAATCAACATAACTCTAGTGTCTACTCTGAGTTATCTTTAGTCTATCCGCAATCATCTGCACCTGATCCAAAGACTCATGACTGAAGTCAGTACCACGCGACCTCGGCTTTGTAGACTCAAACAAACCAACCAGGGAATAATAATGTCTACCATATAAGCCCTTGAACGAGGCCATCTAAATACTAGAGTGGTAGATGATATTGTATGTAAACTCTAGCAATAGAAAGATCTATTCCCAATGACCTGTAAACACTAAAACACTGGCCTAATAAATATTTTCAAGAACCTAAATAGTATGCTTCGACTGCCCATCAGTCTGTGGGTGGAAAGTTATGCTGAGTTTAATATGAGGGCCCAACTCCTCTAGAAAGGTCCTCTAAAAGCTATACACTACACCATTTTAGGCCTAAGGTCACACTAAATTTGGACAACACTTGTAAAGTGTTGCCTAAAATATGTTTGGGTACGCTTTGAAAGGGTGGCCTTAATTTTTACTTTTTGGCCACGATGACATTAGCAACACTTTTAAAGCATGCCCTTTAGTTGTATAGGCTACATTTATAAGCGTTGCCATATCATGATATAATTGGTAATACTTATTTACACATATGACTACACTTTTAAAGTGTGCTATTTTTATAATTCTAAAAACAACACTTTACAAGTGTAGCAATATAGTTTTTTCTAAAATTATCACTAAAATATTGTATTTCCTCCAATATATTGAACACTCCCTCCAATTTCTAATTGACCAAAAAAAGAATTCATAAAAAGATAAAAAAAGCTCCATTTCCAAAGAACTAAACTTCAAAAAACGTTTTGCCCCAATTCATTCAAACACAAAACCCTATTTTCGTCTCCTTCTAATTTCCACCCAGAAATTCTCTATTCTAACTTAATCTACTTAGTTAGTGTTCCTTCTGTTGAACCGTTGCAGATTAGCATCTTAGACTATATCTTAGGGGTAAGAGTCTCATCTGTTTGTATTTTTCAAGTTAAGCAATGCTAAGATATATTGCTTACTTTTCCATTTTAGCTTGCGGATTTGACAGGAGAATTAATGAGGTTAGGAATTGGTCGAATTTCAGAAGGAGAACTTGATCTTGCAGAGAAGATCTGCAATTTTGTGTGTGAAATTTACAGGAACCTTACTCTTATTGCCCCGGAGATGGATGATAATTCAGACATGAAACAGAAAATGGAAATAATGCTCTAGAGTGTGATGACGATAGAAAATGGTATAGTCTTTAGCTATTGTCTACGGCCAATTTCTTTCTCTTTGTACCTTAGTTCTAACCTAACTACTTAAATACTGCTTTAGGATAGTGTAAACACAAATGTTTTTGAGCAATTCTGTTAGGCAGTAATCTATTTGTTTTTAGTCTCAGAGGTTTGTTCATTTCAAACTGTGTATATTCATGAGTTTTTTCTTATCAGTAATATATTCAAAAGCTTTTAATTGGATGCACAGGAAAGAAATTGTTATTTAAAATATGTATGTGCTTTGACTACCGAATACTTTAAATCATTCTCGTGTGTGGTTCACCTGGGTGTTCCATGTATAATAACTGTAATTTATGTTCTCATTCAATGTTTAACACTTTGACTAATTTACATTTGAGTAATATATTCAATTTTTTTGTTGCACTAGGTAGTCGGGTATTCAAATTCCATCTGGATCCTGAAAAGGAGACTTGATATTCTTGTGTTTCCTGTAACTTTTAGTGGATATTTTACGTGTCATAAAGCATCTTATTTTAAAACAATATGTTTACGTTTAATATATTGTTTTAGTTTGATCTTGTGCAGTGAATATCTGTATTTAGTTTTGGACAAAGTGGAACTAGTTAGTTACTAGTAACTGAATCTGAAAAAAACTCGAAGCGTATCTCTTATGCAACTGATTGTTCTGCAGCTTGTTTTAGTGTTCATGTAAGATGATCGGAGTATATTCCCCTTCTTGGATATGTTGACATCAGTTATCCACTGCTGGGCATGTCAGACATTGAATGAAGAAGTAATTATCTACTTTGTTAGTGTTCTTCTTTCGGCAGATCTAGTTGTTACTGTACATTTCTCTTCTTCTACGCCTTCGTTTGGGAAACTGGAGAAACAATTTGATGAATTCCAACATCGTTTGGAGGAGTTGGGGAGTCTACGGAAGCGGATATAGGTTGTGGTGATGGAGTTAGATTCAGTCACTCGACTCATATATGCCAGCCTTCTTCTCGTTCAGTTGTCTTTCTCTATTGCTGGTATTCAAAAATCTTAATTTATTTGATGAACTTTTCATTTTATGCGTTTTTAAAATGGTAGATGCAATTTTAGATCTATATAATCTTCACATTTTTCAGAATTTCAATATCATTATGTTACATATAGTTTAAGCTTGTTGTCAATTTAAGTTGGCCAGGTGTTCTAGAGTGGTACTGTAAATTGAGTTTTGAAATGTTTGTGCTTCATTTTGTTTGCTTTTAGATTATCTATGACTATGTGTGAGTAAGTTGCCTTTTAGTTTGAGGTACCATGGACATGAGGAGCAAGCCAATATTGAAATATTTATCTGAAAGCTTGTAAATATCTTTAAAATTGTCTATTTTTACACCAATTGAGTAATGTTGCTGGTGAGGTGAGCACATGAAGAACTCCACAAAGGTGTATACACAAAAGTACACCATAATCAATTTGCTCGCACCTTGACTATCTCACCGAAAAGCTTGCTGCAGCCTACCTTACAGATGTCCATAAATTAGCTCACTATGGTTGAGTAGATATGCGCATATTATGTGTTATAGAAGGCCTTGAACCTGAAATTTTAGGTTGTTAATTCATGCCTCAATTACTCAACAAGTCCCTTGAAATTTCCTAGATTATGTCCAATGACATGAAGTGGTCATGATAGAAAGCTTAGCTATGCATATTTTTCTTTGACTAGTTGACTGCAAATTAACCAGTGAAACTTACCCTAACCTCAGAAGTTGGAGTTGCCAATTGATGACTCTCCTCCCTTTTTTAGTTGTATCTTTCAATCACCGACTTCATGTTGTCAAAGACTCAAAGTAAATATATTCAGAATTGTCTTTATTATCTTCTTATAAGAAATGACATAAATAGAACAAGGCAGGTAATATCTTTTGCAGCCTCTTATTAACCTGATGACTGCAATTCTGGCATTTGATTTCTTTTTCTGTGTTTGTCAGTTGATTGAACTTGGGAGTGATAGCGCACAAAACCTTTACAAAGTGAATGGATTGGTAACTGCACCCATTGATAGTATTTGTTTTTAATTTATTTCTTTTGATGAGGTTGTTTCATTGATGGAATCAAGAAGATTCAAATAATACAAAAGATAATATGTACAAAAGTGAGTTTGTTAGCTTCATTACAGGGGGTCCTATACTAAAGATAGGGAGCTATGAAGCCCAAAAAAGTGTCACGGGAATCTCTAGGGACTAGCCTTAAGGGAGTAGCTTGGATTTGGTATTTCATTGGAACATCTTTTCTTCCTTCCTGTCCAAACATATCACAGATGTATCACATTCTGAACTTTTAAATGTGAGAAGGTTCAAGAATGTTGTTGATCCTTAATTTGATACTTATTTAAGATAACATCAGTTCATTTGAGTTGGACACATGATAAGTTTGTTTATATATGTTATATTAAGTATTGACAAATTTCTTATTTTTAACACTGTTAAAATTCTTATGTTGGAGAAGTGTTTTTCTTAATTTCTTGTCATCCATTTGAAATTTTTTGACACTAAACCTGATTTTAGGAGCTTGTACATTGTCTATATTGAGAAATATTTTACCTTGCATAGGTAATTTAGAGAAAGATATGTATTCTAATTTGCCTTATTCCTCCATAACAAGATTTGCTAGATAATCTGCAAATGAAATTTCCTCTTTGTATATGTGTTGCACCTTGATTTTGAAACCTCTATGAAATTTCTTGTATTTTTCTACTATTGTACTAATGTGCTTTTGGAGCTAAAGGGATGAACGCCGTGTTGAATAACTGCTTGGCTTAGGAAGAATTGTCCGTGAAACAGCTGCGTGGTATCACAGATGGGGCTGCAGCTAAGCCAATTGGTCCTGGTGTTGCAGGGGGTTCTCTGAGAGTTATTTGCCTGAAGGAACTCTACAATGGACAGTGTTTTGAACCGCTGATTATTGGATCAAAGAGTTTGCGAACGCTAAAGCTTTTCCATTGTTCTGGAGATTGGGATAAGATTATGAAAGTGATTGCTGAACAAGTCAGTGAATTTGTTGAAATTCATCTTGAGAGGCTTCAGGTCAGTGACACTGGTCTTACTGCTATTTCTAAATGTTCCATTCTTGAAATTCTGCACCTTGTGGAAACGCCTAAATGCACTAATAATGGTCTAAACACTGTTGCTCAGAACTGTAAGCTTCTAAGGAAGCTTCACATTGATGGGTGGAAGACTAACAGGATAAGTGATGATGGGTTAATTGCTGTGGCAAAACATTGCCCCAATATCACTAACTTGAAGCCTATCTTCTCTTATCAGGATTTCCCCAATTAGCACCAGCAATATTGCTTTAGTGATGATTCTCTCAGTTACTATGATGAATTATTCTACATTCATCTTGAAGAAATGAGACATTTTTTCAGCATTTTTTCAGTTAGTTGCTGCAAAACAACCCTGGTTTGAATGTTCAAGATATACCGGGGGTTGTTGGATCTAATCTTATTTCACCTGTTGATGCAAGTAGCGCACAAACTGTAAGAGGCAAAAATATTCCACATTCTTCAAGGTCAACTCATAATTCGGTTCTTCAAAAGGTATTTTCTTGGTTCCTTAAGGCTTTTCTCTCACTTTCTCTCCTCTGGAACCTCTCAACTGTATTTTCCTCAACTTTGTCTAGTTGTTCTTGTTGGTTGTTAGTTTGATCTTGCACAACAAAATCATTAGTTATTATGAGTAGAAATAGTAGATTTGGTTGTTGATTTGTATGTGTAGTTGTGGCTCCATCCGGCAGTCCATGCTTGGTAGTGATATTTTAGATATTTCTAGCAAAGTGCCCTGCCAAATAATTGTGATCAATGGTGTCTTTTACTGGTTTATAGCAGCAGAAACACTTGAAATATTGTTGACCAAAATTGTGAGCTTGTTTCTTTTCTCTCTAATCTGATCGCAAGTAGATGAGCATGTGAATTCTACATTTGCATTGGGTTTCTAGATTGGTTGATTAGAAACCATGGGCTGGTAGTGAATTTGAGTCGCAAGAATGGTTGGGACAAGATCCAGAGGTGCAGTTTGATTGACTGTTTTCTGTTAAAGTTACACACTTTTTCAGTTAAAGTTGCACACTGGAAATTTGGAATCTGGAATCTGGAATCTGGAATCTGAAATCTGGAAATCTGGAATCTGGAATCTGGAATTTGGAATCTGAAATCTAGAAATCTAGAAATTTGGAAATCTGGAAATCTGGAATCTGGAAATCCATCAGGTTTTGAAATGTAAATGATTATTGAGGATTCATATAGCTAAAGCAACTAGTTTTGAATTGATGTATAGTTGTTTTATATGGTTCCATGCTTATCTTTAACATCTAGGATTTATATAGCTAAACATCTACTTTTGATGTCTCTTTCAAATCAACTCAACAAGCAGGTGACTTATTTTGTGTCCCTTCCAAAGCATTATTTTCTGGAAGGAAATAATAAAAAACCTAGAAAGGTTTTTGTAAGTTGTAACTTCTAGATTTTTGGCAAGTTAATGGATATGCATTCCCTGAAACTTTGGTCTTAGTATCATCTGTTCTCTCATAACATGAAGATCTATTAGGCCATTATCAAGCAAATTCAAGTTTATATCTTAGAGAAATTAGCAAAGGAGGCATACTACATGTGTGCATGATATGCTTTTGGTAAATTCATCTAGGAATGACTAAAACTTTTAAAAACTAGGATAGGGAAATAGAAAATAGGAGAGTGGAAATAAGATGCTAATGTTGAGTGTGAGCATACCTGTCAAAGGAGAGTTGAAATACAAGGAAATCACCACCCATTAAATGCAATAACAATATTAACAACTCCTTTGTTTTTTGATAACTGTGTGATTATGAGGGTGTTGTTGGAAAAATAGTGCAGCTTCACAAATTGGACCACATCTTTCCGTAAAAATTTAAAATCCAGAACTGTTGTGCAATGTGGAATGTGGAACTCTTTGCCTCTTCTATAATTGTTGCAATCTGATTTGTCGTAAATTCTAAATGTGTAGGGGAATGGAGGTGATCAAATTTGTAGGGTCGCTACAAGTCAATTTGATCTCATTGAAGTGGCTGATGAAGAGTTTTTGAACTATTGTAAAAGTTTGAATACATTATGTTTGATTTTGTGAAA
>JAJOOR010018203.1:0-34501 GCA_036250505.1 Solanum acaule | reverse complement strand
TGATTATGCTTATCGCTTATGGTCATTTTAATTGCTTCCGCGACCAAGGATGTGTAATGATACGCTATGAGGCTTGTTTGGGGTTCCTTCGGGTTCCCCATTCGCCGGTCATGTCTAGGCCCTAGGCTTGGGTCGTGACATAAAGCTTGGTTGGGACAGGGCCCCGATCTACCCAAAACTATATACAACAAATTCCAACAAGCCTCCAAACTCTGGCAGCTCCAGAAGAAAGAGGCTAGCCAACCTACTGAAACTCAATTGTACTACTAGGGAGGTCTATCAAGTCGCTTGTTGGGACATGCATGCATGAATGCAGCGCCACCAAGTAATGGGGAGTCAATACAAAATAATGTGCTGTGAATGAAAGGCAATAGACTAAATGAGCAAGTATCATAATATACTGAAAGTAATCAGGTTAGGAAATCAAGACTAACATAGGCATACTGACATGCTCTTGTATCCAAACATACAAAATAATCAAACAACAACCTAACCAAGCCCCCATAAGCTCGACAGGTACAAACAACAAACAAGACCACCTACACAGGCTCCCATAAGACCAGAAGGTGCCAATTAAATCTATATACCCTTATTGGTAGTCCCCTAGCCCTGTAGGCAGTCACATAGACCTCTTAGGCATCAATATAGCCCTATAGGCAATGATTACATAACCCTATTAGGCAACAACATAGCATCGTAGTCAAAGATCACATAACCCTCTTAGGCAACCACATAGCCCCACAGGCAAACATCACATAGCCCTCTTAGACAACAACATAGACCTGTAGGAAAAGATCATATAGCCCCTCATAGGCTAGAACATAGCCCCGCAGGCAAACATCACATATCCCTCTTAGGAAACAACATAATACCACATGCAAACATCACATAGCCCTCTTGGGCAACAACATAGCCCCATAGGCAAAGATCATATAGCCCCTCCTAGGCAACAACATAGCCCCCGAGGCAAACATCACATAACTCTCTTAGTCAACAACATAGTCCCATAGGCAAAGATCATATAGCCCCACCTAGGCAACAACATAGCCCTGCAGACAAAGATCACATTCCTGCAGCTAACCACAATAGCCCTAAGGGAAATAACAAACAATTTAATAGGCTAAAAGCGAACAATTTACTTATAACAAATCTAAACGAATAGTCTCTAAGTCGTGCCCAACATAGGGTCACCACTTACATAATAAGTATCTCGGTAAGAGAGGAATATTACTACTTGATCAGCCAACCACCCACAATTATGGCTACAAGTACATCAATGATAACAACCTTGTTATATTGCCACTAAGCTTTAACAAAGCATGCCGAATAAAGAGAACATCCTTAACATACCTTTCAACTGAAGCATCAAATGTGTCTGTATGAATCTTGCCCAACCTATTATAAAGTAACAATTGCTAAAATCAACAACGCTGTGAGAACGAGCCATAGATAATTAATAAGGTGTTAATGTAACACTCGCAACCAGCCTACTCCAAAGCATAAAATGAGGCTAATAATAATAACAAATGGCAGCTAAATTCCAACAACAATATGATAACCACATCTCAAAGGAGCGACAAGCTACCGAGACAATATTTCTAGGCATATTTCACGTCATTTGATCCAACAACCTTTTTACATGACTCCGCTAAGACTCAAACCAACCCCAGTAGATCCAACACCTCTACACCATCAATATACAATAATAATAACCCAAATCAATAAGCCAAAGGGGCTACCCGGAGCAACAATATCCAAAACACCACTTTGTGGCTCAAAAATCTATAAAAATGATACTAGCACATAGGAATATGAAGGAGGGTTGTAGAGGAATGACTTCCTTGACAAAAACCTTTGAAACAAAGCTAAACAATCTACCTACTTGTAGTAACAATAGCCGAAACCAAAATCAACAAGAAACTACTGCAAGTCTTCGGCAACTATAACTTATAACTTTTCGTAACTAAGAGCTTAGAATCTCAATTCAATAAATAGACATGTGTATGAGATCCTTACTTTGACAATATATAACCACAACTGCTACCAAATACTAAATAAACATATGCTATCTCTCTGCCACCACACCCATGAATATACGCCACGAAATTGATGGGGAAAACTATACCGAAATAAAGAGCTCACAATATAGAGCAATTTCCGTTAAAATTCCGAGTTGAAATAATGAATATATCCTTGGAGAATTTAGGGACTTTTCTTCTAGTTTTATATGAATTTTGGTTGATTTTTCTGAGTTAAAACGAAGCTAAATTAGCTTTTATAAAGCTAAACCATCATAGTGGCTAGGGCCCCACCTTGACGTGCCTGCTTGTGTAGTCTTACAAAACTTTGAATATCTCTCTATTTTGAAGTCGTATAGCCCGTTGGAAACTACAATCATAGAACTTTGATTTTATAGTTCATGGGCCTTCTAAAACTCTATATATTAGGAGAAAAGCTCTGAGACATCTGACCCAAATTTTAGAGAAATCTATAAAATGAAACTTGCGATAACTTTCGCCAACTTTTATTTTTCAACTTGTTTGACTTCCAAACTTGAGATATGACCCTTGAACAATTGAACTATGTCATACCACATCCTTATTAACTTATTAATCACTCTTGTCATTCCACGAATGTACGAGTTAATTTAGCCATTCCGAAAAGGACGGGGTGTTACAATATCAACATGGACACCATATAAATAATGCCTCGAAATCTTTAAAGCAAAAACAACCGCCGCTAGTTCCAAATCATTGGTAGGATAGTTATTTTCATGAATCTTAAGTTTCCTTGAAGCTTAAGCAATATCCTTCCCATTTTTCATAAGAACACACCCTAGTCCAATCCTTGAAGCATCACAACAAACAACGAACCCATCGGACCCTTCCGGTAAAGTCAACACCGGAGCAAAGGTATGTTTATCTTTCAATTCTTGGAAACTCATCTTACACGCTTCCGACCATAAGAACTTAACTTTCATTTGGGTCAATGCCGTCAATGGAGAGACAATTGAAGAAAACCCTTCCACAAACCTTCTATAATAACCATCCAAACCCATAAAGCTTATAATATCCGAACGAGATAAATGTTTAGGTCAACTCTTAACCACATCCGTCTTCTTAGGATGTACCTCAATAACCTTACCAAAAATGATGTAACCAAGAAAATCCACAGATCTTATCTAAAACTCACATTTTCTAAACCTTTCAAATAGTTGTTGGTCCTTGAGGACTTGCAACACAATCCTTAAATGGTTGGCATAATCATCCTCACTCCTTGAGTAAATCAAGATGTCATCAATAAACACAATCACAAATATATCAAGATATTATCTAAACATTCTATTTATCAAGTCCATAAATGCGACCGGAGCATTAGTCAAACCAAACGGCATCACCAAAAACTCATAATGACCATATCGAGTTCAAAAAGCCATCTTCAGAATGTCACTTCCTTTCATCCTCAATTGGTGATAACCCGATCGGAGGTTAATCTTAGAGAAATAACTTGCTCCTTGCAGTTGATCAAACAAATCATATGTCCTTGAAAAAGGATACTTAATTTCAATTGTAACCTTGTTCAATTGATGGTAGTCAATACACATGTGAAGTGAACCATTTTCTTATGAACAAATAAAACTGGAGCACCCCATGGAGAGATACTCGGTCGGATGAAACCTTTATCCAACAAGTCTTTCAATTTCTCCTTTAATTCCTTAAGTTTTGTCGGAGCCATATGGAAAGGAGGAATAGAGATAGACTGCGTATCAGGAAGAGGGTCAATATCGAAGTCTATTTCCCTTTTGGAAGGAACACCGGGTAAATCATGAGGAAACACTTTTGGGAACTCATTCACAACGGGGACCGACTCAAGAGTAGGGGTTTCAGAATCCATATCCCTAACCCGAACTAGATGATATATGCAACCCTTAGAAATCATTTTTCTAGCTTTAAGACAAGAAACGAATTGACCCTTAGGTATAGAATTTCCCCCTTTCCACTCTAGGACAGGTTCATTTGTAAACTGAAACTTGACCACTTAGGTTTTACAATCAACAAAAGCATAAAAAGAATGGAGCCCATCCATACCAAGAATGACATTGAAATCTAACATATCAAGCTCTACAAGATCAACATAGGTGACTCTATGGGATAAGGTGACAAGACACTTTTTATACACTCTTTTAGCCACAAAAGATTCACGAATAGGGGTAGAGATAGAAAAAAGATCTAATAACACATCTGGAGAAACATCAAATCTCATAGCTACATATTGTGTCATAAAAGACAAAGTAGCACCAGGATCAAGCAAATCATAAACATCAAGATGAAAGACTTTCAACATATCAATAACAACATCGGGAGAACTCTCTTGATCATGTCGAGTTTGAAGTGCATAGAATCGATTTGGCTTTGGAGCACTTGAACCCGAACCACTAGGCGGAGCTTTCCTACCATATTTTACCTTTTCAAATCTAGATAGACAATATCTAAAGTGATAAGCACTCTTGCCACAACCAAAACAATCATCCATACCCATCAAGCATTTTCCCGGATGACTCTTGCCACACTTTTGGCATGTGGGAACCAAAGATCCATTTCTACCACCATTACTTCCTTGAGGCTTAGGGTTAGACACCCTATCTTTGTTGAACTTAGGAGCCTGAGCATTCGAGGAACCTTGACCGCAAAACCTTTGTCAGAACCTAGAACGACCATGTCCATTGGACCTTGAATGTGAAAAGTTACTATCACCTGTCTTTGCACTCTTTGCCTCCCTATACCTTTCCTTAAGCTTCTCTTCTTCAATTTTTTGAGCATGAATCATTATACAAAAAATGTCTATTTTCTTAATGATCATGGTGGTACGACATTCCTTAACCACCATTTCAGACACTCTCTAAACAAACTTGCTCATCTTTGCCCTAGGATCGACAACCATAGTAGGAGCATATCTAGACAACTGTGTGAACTTCAAGGAATACTCCTTCACACACTTATTCCCTTGACAAATATTAATGAATTCAAGTACATTTGCCTCCCTCATCTCAAGGGGAAAGAACCTATCATGGAAAGCAGCCTTAAACTTCTCCAATCAAGAGGACCCGCATCAATCACCCTATCTTCCTTCTATTGGTTGAACCAAACTTGAGAAACAACCTTAAGTTGATAAGCAGACAACTCCACCTCTTCCACATGCATCACTCCCATGATCATCAAAACCTTATATACCTCATCAAATAACTCTTGAGTATCTTCCTCAACCTTGGAACCATGAAACTCTGAGGGATTCATTTTAGTGAAGTCCCTCACTTGAGTTGCCATTGTACCCACATTTGGGTTCATGGGGACCACTGCCTCCCTATTGGTTTAATCCATCATGGCTTGAGCCAACACTTGAAAAGCAGCTCGAAACTCCACATTAACCACTTGTTTGGCTAAAGGGTCATCCAGAACATGAGGAGCTTCTTGTTACACATTCTTATTTACATTCCTGCTAACGTATGCTCTTTGGGGGGTTTATCCTAAAAATCATCAGATAAGGATTAGGAGAGAGACATATAGAGTTAAACTCTATTGCACGAATTTAGGGCCTGTTTGGATTGGCTTTTGGCTTATGACTTATAAGCCAAAAGCCATAAGTTAGGATTTCTAACTTATGGCTTTTGGCTTATTTTTGTTATTTTGGCTTTAAAATAAGTGCTTATAAGCACTTTTTAACTTTACCCAAACACTTCAAAACTGCTTAAAAGTTATTTTGGCTTAAAAGCACCTAAAATAAGTCAATCCAAACGGGCACTTAGAGTGATGAAAAAAGTTGAATATTCCAAATGTATTATAGCTTCTTAATTATTCATAAATGTGGTGTGCTTCACACTCACAAAAAAGAATCTACTTGACGTGGCTTATGAGAAATCGTATGGCCTTTCTAAATCTTTTGTTCTATATACCAAGTTTTTCACAACCCAAAGTATACCCTAGGTGTAACATGTCGTATAGAACCTTGAGAGGCCCTACATAAGCCTTTTAAAATACATAATACAAGATAATAGAAATAAAAAAGTCAAAAGATAGCATTTAATATTCCGAAAGAGTTTGACAAAGAACAAGTCTAACATAAGTTTCAATAAGCCATATAAACATCAAAACAAATGGTTGGGACGTAACCCATACACCACATACATCATCCCAAAACTAGAAAGACATAAGGCAAGTAAAAGTGTCTCGCTCCTCAGAACATGAGGACTCACTAATCTTTTGAATCCTGAAGAGTCAACTAACCACGGGAGTGAGAGGTAGGAGCATCAGACCCTACATTAATGAGATAATGTAGGCACAAGTATGCATTAGTACATGAAATATACTAAGTATGGGGCAATATAAATAAAATAGACACGGTGACGTAAATAGCTTAAACATATAATGCATAACCAATGTTTGAATATTTAAAAGCTTAAAGAATCAATGTCATATGCATTTAACATAAGAGACAACAAAAATATTTGAAGAAACATAGTCGTTTTTGTGGGATATTAGCTTTAACCGATAATAAAACCATGAGAGTTATATCATGGAGTCCGGTATATCCCTCATACCGAAAGAAAGGAAGTCTACTTGCCAAGGCAGAAACCATATATATATATCATCTTTTGCTAAAGTGGATCCACTAGTTAGGTCATTTAAGACAAACCTATGGGGGCACGTAGTTTGGGATCAAAGGTTTCTACTAGAGACTACCTTGTTTTAGCCTCCACCTCAAAGACCTTTCGGTACTAAGTCTATATCCCAACATAATAGATAAAAGTCAAATATCAATATATCACAGGAAAGGAAATGATCAATACCAATCCACATCTTTAAGATCAAAACATAGAATAGTTCCTTAAATTTCAATTCAAACATAGGTGAGAAAACCTTTTCACCAATCCATATGTGAGAAATACCTTTCACAAATCATGATCATATTCATATGTGAGAAATTCTTTCACAATACCATTTATACTTTCATCTAAAATCATCATATCATCATAAACATTATTATTACAAGACATGCACAAACTCCGAAATTTCATAGTTCACAGGTTCAATGGTACATCATAGGTTCATAGTTTAAAATCATGAATCATGTATGGGTTGATGAGTGGTAGATTTGCACTCATTTAAGGTCCATTTAGCTCAATAATTGGTGTCCTCAATGCCTAACTTTTTCCTTTTCTAATGACATATTGATGATCTGCAGCCATGAAGGCAATTGGACAAGGCATGGACTAAAGCTTGTAAGAATGGTCAAAACTGCAAAAGAAGTGCAAAACGAACATTGTTGATTACCTAGCATGAAGGGAAGATCGCCAGCTAAGTAAGGGCTTACCTAATATGACAATGCATAGCACTTTTGTCCACCAAAGAGAGTCAGTGAACTCCAGTAGAAAAGGCGATACGCCAAATTCGAAAGGCAGACCTGAAGCACATCGCCTAATGTGACAGTGTGCAAGGCAAATAGTTGATGCTCGAAAGGCGGACTAACGGTGGTATTCAGTGATGCGCTGAATGAGAAAGGCTGACTCTATCGAGTTTACCAACTGAAGTTCAAACACCTGAAGCATAGAGCATCACAGAGGCGAGCTGGTGAATGAAGGGCGATTCTCCAAGTGAGTTAGTTGAGCCCTACTAATGTCACCAAGTTGGCCGTGAAGTGGATTTTTGGGCCAAATTTTTGGAAAATATAAATATCCAAATGGTTAGAGTTTTAAGGGAGTTCGAGCAGAGTATTAAACAATTGAGTTCAGGAGAAAGTTTTAAGAGAGAACATTTTACTTTTTAGAACACAATTTCTAGTCTTCTTAGGGTTAGACAATTTGAATCCTGAATTTGATAATTTGAAGTAAAATCCAAAGTGGGTTTAATCTTAATTGCTTGATTTTAAGTTACCTATGGTTGCATTCATGGAAGGTATACTTTCTTTACTTTTTGTGATGGGTGGCTAAAATCCTAAGATCTAGGGGTGCTCTAATGGGGTTAGATGTCAATTTAATGTAGTGGGTATTGTGTTATGCTCTGTTTTGTCATTGTTTTTGCATGAGTTTGGTCTAATTATCATGGGGTTAACTTAAGGGTTAAAGTTACAAACATAATTCCTATTTTTGATCTCTGGTTGATGCTCGAAAGAGATTAATTGGTGTGGGTAATTAGATCAATACTAGAAATTTAGGTTTGATATCCTTAACTTGCTCGAAAGAGAGGTTATGAGTCAGATATATTTGCCCTATCCTTGAAAGAGGGGATAAAGTAAGGTATTGGTTGTTAAGAATTGGCAATAGATAAGACTGAAAGGAGATTCTAGGCTTAGATGCTTTGAGATCGAAAGATGATTAGCGTCATTGAAGATGACTTAGCCTATTCATGTATGTACATCACTATAGAGAAACACATTTACTCCTATATGATATTGATTTCCAATCCCCGCACCCCTAAATTGCTTGTTAGTTCTTGATTTTGTTTAGATCTTAGTTTAATTGCGATAATTGCTAACAAAAGCTTTATATTAAGTTGGTGGTACCATCCACTCATTTGTTCTTACTATTCCAAATGAGCTGATTTAAAATCCTAATCTCTCAATAAAGAATTCTCTATGATATACTATTCTGTGTGGGATTTGGCCCTGACTCTTTGTTAAGTTTTTACTGACTACGATCACTCACCTTTTAAATTAGTTTTGAAAGGTGATTTGAACGTTATAAAAAATGGCACCGCTTCCGGATAGCGGTAGTTGAGAATTCTAATTGAGAAATTAGATTTTAATTTTGTTTATTTGTAGTAGAGTTGTTGCTTTGTGTTGTTGTCGGCTGAGTTGTAGGTTGACAAGACGAGTGACAATAATAGTCACTATGGTCAAAATGATAATATGGGTGACTTGAATGAAATATCCATTAATAGCATTCAAATCACGGGAGCAATCCGAATACATCCTGCAACCAAGAGGACGGTATTTCACATCACAGGTACTATGATCTAATTGCTCCAGATGAAAGGAATTTTGGGGGCTTATCTCATGAGGATCCCCATAAGCACCTTAGGAATTTTAAGGAGGTGTGTGGACCCTTTGTGTTCAAGAATATCTCCCAAGAGTCCATAAGGTTGATACTATTTCCATTTTCCATAATGGGAGAGGCTACAAGATGGTTGGCAGAGCTACCAACTGATTCTATTTCTCCGTGGGATGAACTAACAAGAGTGTTCTGGGAACTATTCTTTCCACCCTCAAAGATGGTTAAACTTCGTCTCCAAATATAGAATTTCTAAAGTGTTGGAGGGGATCCATTACATGAAACATGGCTGAGAGGTTCAAGAAGTTACTCTTGCAATGTCCAACACATGGTGTTCTAGACAATTTGCTGCTTCAATACTTTTATTGGAGCCTTGATTCAATAAATAAAAGTGTGGCTGATCACTCGGTTTATGGTGTATTAATGAGGCAACCTTATGATGTAGCAGCATTGTTATTAGATGATATGACTAAGGTCAACCGAGCATGGCACACAAGGGAAGACCGAACACCCCTTCTATAAGTGGGCTTGAGTAAAGATCAAATCGAATAGGACCATGAAAGAGATGAAACATGGCCAAAATGATGACCTAAATCAATTTTATATCTAAACATGTCCTAGGAGGTGGAACTAAGTTAGTAAATTATGTTGGAACAAATAGTGGGTTGTGCCCGGATGATGCCAAATTTGAGGCATCATACAAATAAGAGGTTCAATACTTGGGAAATCAAGTGGGGGGTTCTCACAATAATTATCAATGTCAAGGTGGGAACCAAGGTTGAAACAAGGATATAGATAGTGGTTGGAAAGATTGGAGGGGTGGAAATTGTAGAGACAAGGAGGTTGACAAAGATAGATATGTGCCTCCCCATGATCGTCCATGCCAAAAGATCCAGTTGGTCTAGAAGGAAGCAAGATGGAAGACATGCTTGTGAGAATCTATAACAAGGTTGAAGGATTCGATAAGGTGTTGAAGGATTTGAAAAATGACTTCTCCACTTTAACCCAAACAGTGACTTCACATTTAGTCTCGATCAAGCAGTTGGAGACCCAACTGGGTCAAATTTCCACTCATCTAAATCCAAGGAAAAAGGGAACTTTGCCTAGTGATACCATCCCGAACCCCAAAAATAATAGTTGAAGTTTGAGGACTATGTCATGCCATGACATTAAATAAGACACTTCTTGGGAGGCAACCAAAGTCTTTACTTTTATTTTGACTGCTTCCAAATAACGTGCGTTGTGAGTGCAGGTAGAAAAGAGATTGAAAAATCGATAAGAGTAGATTGGAAGAGGCAATAATCAAAAGGGCAATCCGACAAAAGTATTAGGCGAAATGATTCTTGTCCGCCCTTTGAGCATCAAAAGATGGAATAGTGCAATGCAAAGATCGGCGATCAGAACTCCAAAGGGTGATTCACCGAAGTGCATTTTGAGACTTTATCGGGTCCACCGAATCAACTTCCAGGTTTGGTAATAGTTCAGGAAGGTTCAGCGAACTTAAACTCCAGACGGTGATACGCTGAACCCGTTCGGCGATGTTAGTGAGTGCGCCAAATGGGCTTGGTATAAAAGACCCAGGGTTATTCTTAAATTAAAAAATCAAGACCCTTCAAATTGTCATAGCCTTTTCATTTCCCCTCTCCTACATTGTACATTTTGAGTGATTTTGTGCCTCGTGTGAGTGTTTTGAATGTGGTAGGAGTGCATTTGTTTGGATCTCGAGTCAACCCAACCCCAATTCCTAAATTTCTTGGTTGTTTTTGGCAAAAAGGTTGGTGTTTCGAATTCTCATTATCAATTTAGTTTAGATTGCATTTAGGGTGTGGGCTTAATCCCTTTAACTGAGATTAAGTGTTTGATTTTATTAGGTAGCATCATATTGTTGAATTTGAACTGTACCCATGTGATTTTGATTGTAAATGCACATATAAATGGTGAATTGTTATTGTGTTTGTTAGAATACCAAATTGAGTCAATATACTTGTTAGGTCGGTATGCAATTGACTGTGAATGAAGTCCGAGTAGCTCAGTGTTGACTCATTGCATGATTTTTCCCAATGATAGACAAGGTGACTACTTTCTTAAGAACAAATCGTCAATTAGAGCAACACTTAGTGATTAAGCGGGGAAATGCGAGTACCCATGGGTAGAAAAACATATAGGTGGAATGTAATTGTTGGGGGAAACTTGTATTTGTTGTGCATGTTGGATTTGAATATGAAAAATAAGCATTAGGCAAAAGATTTTTGTTCAGCGAGCTTGTCTTAGCTCCCCAAGGAAGATAGATAAATCTTCGAGTAAGACCCAGCTGACCTTCTTGAGTTTATGCATGGCCTTGGGTACAATCCCATTCACCGAGCTTGTCTTAGACTGCCGAACACACTTAGCGAATCACCGAGTGGGAGAGGATATCATTTTTGATGCATGTGTCTTTCCCTTTTGCACTATCAGTTTCGGTGAACTTGTCTTATCCCGCCGAAACCAACTCAGCGAATCATCGAGTTTTCATTGAATCCACCTTGTGTGCTTGATCCCTTAGAGTTGTGCTATTGTCTAATTCAGTTAGCTCACTGGAGCTCACCGATCCTGTTAGGCAATACGCCTTTCCGTTAGGCGAGCCTCAAGACTGTTTTCAAGTTTGTTTCAAAGTGCTTTCGATTTCAACTAACCTTCAAAAATCTTGTGCTTTAATGTATACATTGCAGGAGATGGCGAGAAAAAAGGGTAAGAATGTGGTCCACTTTAACACTGATTCAGATAGAGAGTCTTCTCCACCTCCTCCTTCTCAAAATAAACAAACGAGTCTCTCAATCAATGCGTCTTCTAAGGCCTCAAAACTAACCCTCGAACACCTACAAGAGGGGGTAAAAAGGAGTAGAAGCATATTTCCAAGAAGCAGGTGAATATCTATTCAAAGTTGGTTTCATTGGCTCAAGACCCCAACCCTGCTTCGCATGTTCTCCCGATTATAGCGCCAAGAGCTTGGAAAAGGCGCAAGTCAGATGTGAAACACACAATTTTGGAGGAGCGTCGAGTTTCTACTGATGTGTTATGAGTGAATACCCCAAAATATGGAGAACAATCATATTCCACAAGCTAGAATAGTTCACAAGAGTCAGGCGACCATACATACCCAAGTGGGTACAAGAGTTCTACGATGCCTATGCAAAGGCATTACCAAAAAGGAGGAAAGGGACTATTGGGAAGATAGTGGATAAAATAAAAGTCCTAGGAAAGATGGTGCAGTGTCATAACATTGCGATTAATGAAGCATTCGGCACCCTGGTGATCTGATTGACGAATATAAGTCTTGGATGGACAAAAAATTTGATCAATTGAAAGAGTGACTGCCTATAATATTCAGCGAGTCTGCACCGTATTGGTTGGGTGAAGGTGCTAAAATTGAAAACAAGAACATGAGCATAGTGGCGAGGTACTGGTTTGGATTTATAAATAGCAATGTGATGCCTTCCTAAATGAGTCTATACTCAGGCATCGAGAGGCCGTGTTAGTGGCTTACATCATTGAGAGGGAGAATTAATGTGGGTGAGATAATTTTGGAAGAGATATTATTGTGATCCAGACATGAGCAGACCTCTCTTCCCTTTCCGATACTCATTACCTAGCTATGCGAGAAAGCCAGAGTCCCTTTTTGAGTAAAAACTGATGTTAAGATCACGTCAGTCTCCTCTAGTGATATTTGGAGGATCGAAAATAAATTTCTGAGGGATGATGCAGCTCAGAGGAAGCACCCACCACTAGACACTACTCTATTGGTTGACCCTACGACCTTAACTCCGGAGACCAACACATCTACTCCTTTTGTGGAGCAGGAAAGTATTCCTACTCCCTTATCTGATGTTAGTCTTTCTATTTTCGCTGCTAGTATGAGACCTCCCCTTTCTATAGTTGCCTATCCTCCCTTGACCCTGACACTTATATATTAGATGGAGAGTCTTTCCCGGTCAGCAGATGTTAGAGCTGCCCGGGTTGAGAAGAATTTTCCCATGCTCATTGACCAGGCTATCCTGAATGCCTTGGATTCTTTGTCTGAGCAAGTGGTCAAGTGTAAGAAGACGATTGATGGACAAAAAATGAGAATAGATAAGTTGACTGCAAGGATATATGTGTTGGAGAAGACTGCGGGTAGTTCTAGTGCTTTGGACACCCTTAGGGCTAAGGTTGCCACGTTGAAGGCTGAGGTGGTCCAAATTCAGTCAATGTACATCTCGACACTTTGGGGGCAATGTTTCCCTTTCAGATGTTGCTTCCCTCACACTCGAGATGCCTCGTACTGCACCTTCCTCTTCTGTCCCATAGGTCGGTGTAGATGAGAATGTTGAGGATGAGGAGTTGGCTGAGAAGACCGATGAGGAGAGGATGAGCATGGGATTGTTGAGACCTTGATAGAGGTGCACGAGACTGAGGAGGTCGTTATTTAGGCTACTCTAGAGAGGTCTCTCTAAGAGACTTTAGTTGTTGGACCCAGTGGAGTCACTCCAGACTCCTCCACACTTCTAATTGCTGAGACGGGCACTGATGCCCAAGCCGAGCGCATATGCCCCACTTGAGGCTTCTCCACCAGAGACTCTGGATGAGAGTGCTCCATAGGCGTAGCTTGTCAGGGGAATCCTATATCTTAGCCTCCAGTATTACGTTTATTTTACATTGCGGACACTACTTTTTATTTTTGATGGGGTGAGGACCTTCGTGTCAAAATTACCCTTTTGCTTGTATTTTGTTTATTTCATATTTTGATTTTTGTAGTTAATGTTTTTTTTATATCAGAGTGCTTCTCGTTTGGGAAAGTGTGTCTCTGTACTTTAATTTTCATTCTCTTTTAATTAATGGAACCCATGAGTTCAAACCATGAAATGCTTGTTGTTTTCATTGATAACAATTTGGGAATCAATTTTGTTTCAATATCAATCTTAAATAGTACTCATGATGAGCATGTTGTGTAGTGTTGGTATTGCAAGAGTGAAATCGATGTGGTTACATCTTTTGAGCAATCTGTTTGAATCTTGTGTTGACTAGCACCGTTATGTGAGCCTTGCAATGACCATCACACGTGCACTTTTGATATTTTTGGGATGTGCTTGATGAGTGTCTTTTGAAGTGCCATGTGTGGTGAGGTTTACTTGAAAACATGCATGTGGAGTCCTAGAATTTGCCTTGTTAGTCTAATTAATTGAATCTGGGTGAATGTGGGACATGATCTTGAGCAAAAATTCAATGAGGGAGCCAAACTTTCTATTAATACTTGGGTGACTACCTTGTGAGGGTGTGAACCATTTGAGCCTAACCTATTGGTTGACATCTGAAAGAAGCCTATTGAGCCAAAATTACCCCTACCTTCTCACCTAAAATCATTTTTGAAGCATTGTGATACTTGAATAGCCCACTTAGGACAAAAGCCTAAGTATGGGGTGTGGATAGGAAGGATGAATGAGAGCCAAGTGAAGAGCAAAAAAGAAGAAATGAGACTCAAATCTTAAAGTTTAACAAGAAGAAAGAACCCCACCTTATACAAAAAAAAAATTAATTTTTTTTGTGTATTTGTCATCAATTTGATGAGAATAGCCTAGAAAAATGAAAATGAAAAGGAGAAGTGAATCAAATAAAAGGGAGTTCCAAATAAATTGAGTGGAAAGTCAAGACTTGAGTCCTCAAATGAGAAAGAAGGAAAAGAACTTGAGAAGAGGTGATGATGATTGCAACAATGCTTTGAAAAAGGTGTAAGTTACTTATTCAAATTGACCATGCCTTAACCCTTAGCCCCATTACAAGCCTAAAAGATCCTTTGGATCTTACATGAACTAAGTTGTTTGATGGTTGAAAAATATAGGCAAACCTATGCGACAAAGCTTGCATATATTTCTCTTTTGAGAGAGTGAGAGTTGCATTGATTCCTATTACCTTTGTTGATTTGCTTTGTTAGAGCATGCAATCATTCTTGATGTGAGGGCATTTGAATGCATTTGTTGAAACATGTTCTTGCATTGGACAAGAAGCTAAAGTGAGTTTGAGCTTGTGTTAAGACTAGCGAGTCATCATGTGAAGCTTTTTTATCATGATTTAGGGTAACATGCTATTAAGAATAGTCTTGCCATGGCTCTTGAATTTTAACTCTCATTAATTATTGTTGTAGACACCCTTATTGAGCTTATGGTGTTCTTGATTTAATTGAGGACAAGCAAAAGCTTAAGTAGGGGGTGTTGATGAGTGGTAGATTTGCACTCATTTAAGGTTCATTTAGCTCAATAATTGGTGTCCTCAATGCCTCACTTTGTCCTTTTCTAATCAAATGTTGATGATTTGCAGCTATAAACACAATTAGACAAGGTATGGACTTAAGCTTGAAAGAACGGCTAAAAATGCAAAAGAAGTGCAAAACAAACATTGTTGATCAACAAGCATGAAGGGCAGATTGCCGATTGAGTAAGACCTTACCCAATCTGACAGTGCATAGCACTTTTGTCTACCAAAGAGAGGCTGCGAACTCTAGTAGAATAGGCAACACGCCAAATGGAAAAGGCGGATCTAAAGCACATCGCCTAATCTGACAGCGTGCAAGGCAAGGATTTGATGCTCAAAAGGCGAAATAACAACGATATTCGATGATGCATCTAACGAGAAAGCTTGACTCAATCGTGTTTTCAAAGTGATGTTCAAACACCTAAAGCCTAGAGCATCATGAAGGTGAACTGGTGAAAAGAGGCGATTCACCGAGTGAGTTAGGTGAGCCTGGCTAATGTCGTCGAGTTGGTTGCGAAGTGGATTTTTAGGCCAAAATTTGGGGAAATATAAATAACCCAGTGGTTAGAGTTTTAAGGGTGTTCGAGTAGAGTGTTGAACAACTGAGTTCATGAGAAAGTTTTGAGAGAAAACATTTTACTTTTTAGAACACTTTTTCCAGTCACCTTAGGGTTTTACCATTTGAATCTTGATTCGATAATTTGAAGTAAAATCTAAAGTGGGTTTACTCTTAATTTCTTGATTTTACGTTACCCATGGTTGCTTTCATGGAAGGTATTCTTTTTTCACTTTTTGTGATGGGTGGATAAAACCCTAAGATCTAGGGGGTGCTCTAATGAGATTGGGTGTCAATTTAATGTAGTAAGTATTGTGCTATACTCTATTTTTTTGTTGTTCTTGCATAAGTTTGGTGTCATTATCATGGGGTTAACATAAGGGTTAGGGTTGCAACTTAATTCCTACTTCCGATCTCTGGTTGTTGATCAAAAGATATTAATTAGAGTGGGTAATTAGTTCAATACTAGAAATTTAGGTTTGATGTCCTTGACTTGCTCGAAAGAGAGGTTATGGGTTGGATCTATTTGCCATGTTCTTAAAAGAGGGGATAGAGTAAGGTATTGGGTTGTTAAGAATTGACATTAGATGAGATCGAAAGGAGATTCTAGACGTAGAAGCTTTGAGATGGTAAGATGATTAGCGTCTTTGAAAATGACTTAGCCTATTCATGTATGAATATCACTATAGAGCAGCACGTTTACTCCTATATTATATTGATTTCCAATCCCCACACCCCTAGATTGCTTGTTAATTCTTGTTTTCGTTTAAATATTAGTTTAATTACGATAGTTGATAACAAAAGCTTTATAATAAGTTGGTGGCACCATCTACCCATTTGTTCTTACTATTCTAAATAAGCTGATTTAAAATCCTAATCTCTCGATAAAGAATTCTCTACGATACACCGTTCTTTGTGGGATTCGACCTCGACTCTTCGTTGGGTTTTTACTGACTACGATTGCTCGCCGTTTTAATTGGTTTTGAAGGGTGATTTGAGAGTTATCATGGGTCAATATAATTTCAACTAAATATCATGTATTACTAAATCATGCATTAGAAGACTTAATCAACAATAATAAATCATAATTGAGGGAAACCTATAAAGAACTAACAAGAACCTTATTTTTATCAATTAAACTTGAGAAATTGGAAACTTTAAGGAACCCATGGAGGAGTGGACTCCATGAGTGAATACCCACATACCTTGATACTAAAAGCCCAAGATGAATGGTGAATTGGAAACTTGTATTGAATCCTAGGTCTTCTTCATCTTCCTTAGGTTGAGAGGAAAATTTAGGGAGTGAATTTGGTTGGGTTTTGGGGAAATAGGAGAATGAATTAAAATGGTTAGATTTAGGACTTAAATGATTTATATTGGGCTTAAGATAAGGGTCAACACATCATATTTTAAGCCTTAAAATAATAGGGAGCAGACCCAAAAAGCCTCTTAAAATAAATGTCGAACTCGATCTACGATTCAAAAATACGGACCGTAGAACTTTCTACGATCCATACTGGTCAACCGTAGACCAGTATTGGGACCATGAATATTACTCATTTTCGATGAGACCCTTCTACGGCCTGTAGAACTTTCTACAGTTTGTAGACCCAACCCGTAGATCTCAACTTAAACCTCACAATTTGACTAAGTATGAGACCTTTCTACCAGACCTATTTACGGTCGTAGATCATTTGATAGACCGTATTGGTCAATCATAAGAAAAGTACTGGAACTTGATTTTCAAAGAAATTCCCCCCCACTACCTACGAGACTGGTCTACTACCCGTAGAACTTCCTACGGATCATTGAGTGGTCTCGTAGATCAAAACATGTAGCCCAAAAACATGCAAAAAAATCCTTTCTGAAATCCGAGGTGTTACACCAGGATGTACCATACAAAGGTATACGAGTCATAGATCATGTCCATAGGGAGAGTCCAGATATCCTTTGAAGAAGCTTCCTTGTACGAGCTTGGTCTAAGAGTTGTAGTTTGACCTATGAGCTGTAGATCATGACCTGTAGACTTGACTGTCAAAGCCCACTTTTCTATGTTTCCTTTTTTTACTTTATTTAGGATTATATGTTTATTAATATTCGTTTTAGTTTATGTTTTTTATGGTTAGACAATTTATTACTTTAATTTTGGTTTTGAGAATTATTTTGGTCAGCAATTTGTCACTTTTAATTCTTGAAGCATTGGTTTAATACAATTTTTTGTTTGTCAATTCAAGATTACGAAATTCAAATACTCTAATTGTAAGTTCATGATTTATTTTAAAATATTATTATGAATTGTGATAGCTCAAGCATGAGTAGCTAAATCCACCATTAGGGTTGTGGGAACTATGAGGAATTAACAACGTAGACCTAATGATTTGTAACTTTTGAATATTGTTTATGCATGTATTGTTAATCTCTTTGTTTTGAATGTTTTTAACGGTGGTCAATGTTAGAACCCATCTTATTCCTACTTACCAGACGAAGGAAGTAACGAATGGGAAAAGACATTACAACAGAGATTTGGTGATTACAAATGATGTCTAATACTTAAACCATCTCTGAGAGAGCTAATTTGGGGTCAAGGGTAAGGGTTAGTAAAGCACACACCCGTAGACCGACAAAGTTGCGTGGTGAAATTCCCTATTTGGACGACCAATCACTTCGAAGATACATAACTTACCGACTTTACATGTTAAACACTAGACATGGGTACTACTATAAGGTTTAATGCGTTAAGGACTTTTGGGGAACACATAAACCCTAGTTTCATCTTTTATTGATTCTACAAAACATTAAATCATGTTTACTTAGTTACTGATTACTAAAATCAATCAATTAATAAATTATTTCACAAAACCCTCTTTTTACGGAAATAATTAATAAAAGTACAATCAACAGTTAATTAGCCTAAGTCTTGACCTCATTCCTCGTAGGATCGATCCTAACCTCTGTTGGGTTCTTTATTTGAACAACGACTGTTTATACTTCTTTAAGGAAATGTTTGGGCGTAAGAAATTTTGGCGATGTTGCCAGGGTATAAGGCTTTTAGATTAGACCAATTTTGTTAGTGCACTGTTAGTTAATTATTTCCCGATTTACATTTTCTTTTAATTTTGTTCTCTACAAGTTTAGTTCAAAGTGTATGTAGAGTATCAACTTGCTTCAAAGTGCCCATTAATTATTTGTTAATTTCAGGAATGATCCTATCACGGAGTCAAGGCAATCCCCTGACCCCTTTCAATCCAGAATTAAACAAAACTCTGTGAGGAATGGTGACCGTCAGATGTGGTCGGAAGCTAGGTCTGAATGACGACCCAATCGGAGTTGGACAAGAGGATAATCCTAGAGCTCAACTTCCAAGTCTAGAAGAGGTACCAAGAAACAATAAGAACAACCTTGCGATAGTGCAAGATCAACAAGCACCCAATGTGGGTGATGATTACAGGGTTGATCATAATGATGTGGGATCAACGAGTGCTATAGTTGCACCTCCACTACCATCCGGATAGATGTTTGTAGTTACTAGCAATCTGATGCAAATGCTTACATTCAGAGTCCTATTTTATGGTATGCAATTTGAAGATCCATATGCTCATATGAGTAAAATATTCAGCATTTCTAAGTGTCACGCCCTGAAGCTACCCCTTGGACGTACACACGGGACCTAGGATCACGAGTGACCCCAAGCTAACCCTGAGCTGGCATATCAAAAGCAAACTGAACATATCTATGAAAAGATAACTAATACAGAAGCTAAATCATGAAATAACTAAATTATGGGGAATACCCAAAAGTGGTCTAAATATATATAAAATTCTAAGAGTTTAGTGATACTGAACAATCATTCCAAAACTAACGTTGAATCTAGACTATGTCTGAAAAAGCCTCTAACTGACTAGAGTTGCTGGGACATGTCCCCAGCTAACCCTAGCAAAACTGAAACTGAAATGAAAGACTAAATCTGAAAACATGTTTATTGTCCTCGAAGTATGAGGACTCACCACTGAAGTTACTGAATGTGGATCGGGAATCGATCTACGCGTGATCTGGATTCTGAGAACCTGAACCTACATCATGAAAAGATATAGCGCCGAGTATGTGTCAGTACTTGGAAGGTACTGAGCATGCATGATAGGATAAAAGCTGAACAAAATATATAAGCTGAACAAAGCATAACCGAGCAATGACATAATCTGAACATAATGGAAATACTGAGATATACTGAAAAGAACTAAACTGAATGCAATGACCAAGTATATATGTCACGACCCAAGGGTACACCCTTGATGTAACATGGAACATAGAACCCCTAAGGACTCGACGTAAGCCACTTAGCATATCATAACATAAGATAATAGAAAATTGTGGAAATTTAAAACATTTTTCATAACAATCGAAGTCTCATAAAACGAAGCGGAAGACTTTAACACTTTGTCTCAAACCACCTAACACAACTTTGAATAACTCTTGGGACGCAGCCCATACAATAGTCTAAAACATAAAAGAAAGACAAAAAGGAAATGGTGGCTTTATCCTCGATGCTATGAGGACTCACCAATCTTCAACTCCTTCCTCCTACTAAGAACCTAGCCTCAAAGATGGAACTCAAGATCGCCGGATCCTACATTTGCTAAGAATGTAGGCAAGAGTATGCATTAGTACAGATTGTACTAAATATGATAGCTAGCATAATACCATAAAAGCATAACATAAGGGTTAGTCAACATGAATCATATGCCATAATCATAAGAGATACTTCATGAAACATAAACTATAAGCAAAAGAGACAACAACATAGCCATAGGCGTAATCTCCAACATAGACTTAACATAAGCATTATTCAATCCTTAGTCCTTCATATCTTAAGAGAACTACTTCTCAAGTAATCTCCAAGCATACTTGTGCAATGCATGGATGCGACCCTATAATCCCACCCACACTAAGTATCCCTTTTTGGTCATCATATTCATACTTACCATCTTTGGATCTCATCCTTAGCTTATTTCTCATAGACAAGGGAATCTTCACCTTTAGTTCAACATATCATGGAAGGCAACTATAGTAACAATCCAAGCTAAGCATACAATATATAAGAGAACACTTCTTAAGTAGCTTCAAGTCATACTTTTGCAACGCATGGATAAGACCCCATAATCCTACCTATACTAAGTACCACTTTTAGGCTATCATACTTAAATGATTACTATTTATCATTTCTAGAATACCAAGGAATAGCACCCTATTAGGCTAGACCAAGCTACCAAGGAATATTCACCATATTGGACTAGACAAGCTACCATGGAATAGTCACCATAATTGGCTAGACTATGCTACCAAAGGAGGAATACTATCATGCAAGTCCAAACTACACAATGAAGGGTATTATTTCACCATCCTACCTACCAATGAAGTGATTTGGCCTAACCAATTCATGCTACCATGCAAGCATTCTATGAATACTAGTGTAAGCTACCCTTAGGAAAAGTGTGATTTCTCAATATAATCCTACCATGAGGTCTTATACTCAAGCTACCCTTGAGATGGTCTTGTCTTACCAAGTCAAGCTATTCATGAAGGGATCTTATGTCACAACTTCAAGCTATTCTAGTCTAACATGCTTTGATTCATTTTAGGTGAGTAAGCCTTTCAACCTAGAATCATTCAATGTGAGAGAACCTTTCATCTCCTAGCATATTCATTCCTAAGTGTGTATATGAGAATTGCCTTTCAACAACACAAAAACATATCATAATCATAGACACTTCACTCTCAAAGTGTTCATAAAGCATTTACATAAGTTCTGTAGGAACATGCATAATCTCATACTTTCAAAATATAAGTCATGTGGGTAAAGTCCTTCCACAATAACTCTATCTAGTAGTCTACCATTATCATATAATCTTCACTCTTTAAGCCTTAATATACATAATTCAACATACTAGCTTTACTCTCAAAGCCCTATCAATCATCATTCATGGCTACAAGCCTTACTCTCAAAGCTTTACTTCTTACAATCATCATACATACCTAGATTTCAAGGCATTCTAATCACATGCTTCATTCTTAAGTGATTCTAGCCATATGTCATCATAAAGGTTCAATCTCAAGTCTTTCTAGTCATGATCCATCATAAATACTATAATATAGTTCAATTTATGTCTACTTGCTTTTATTCTTGAACAATTACTATACATGTCATCAATTCTAGAAGATTATCTATAAATCCTCAATTTCCCCTTCACAAGGCATAAACTCACATTACTTCAATTTCATCAATTAGCCTAGGGTTAGCCATGGAAAACATGTAATATCATTATAATATCATGATTCACTACTAATTCAATCATAAACAAGCAATATCCACTCAATTGGATTCACACTTAACATAACCCACAATATTGGAAGGAACCCTAACTTGAATTGGGGATTTCATCTTCACAATTGGAGGAATTCTAGGGGGCTCCATAGATAGAAGTATCCATGGATGAATAAGCTAACATAACTTGATTATAAAGCCTCACAAAGCTTGCAACAATGGAGTCTTGACTTGACCTAGCTTGATCTTCTTCCTATTCTTCTTCTCATTATAGAGAGAGAATATTTGAGAGGGAATTGGGTTCTTTTTGGTAAATTGAAGTAATGATTTGGAATCACTAAATTAAAGGTCTAACGTCTTTATATAGGTGGTCTAAACTCTAATAAAACGACACCACTTAACCCCTAATTAATTCCATAAAGTTCCATAATACCCCCACTTAATCGTCTCAAACATGTACACCGCCTCACCCACGAGACCACGCCCACGGGACGTGGGTGGACCCATGGGGCGTGCTGGTCATCCGTGGGTGGTGGTCTTTAGGTGTAATTTAGGGGCCCTGACCCACGAGACCATCCACGAGGTGTGGACCCCCCTATGGGGTGTGGGTCCCTTCGTGGATGCACTACCTTGGGGAAAGTTTTAGGGGGATTTTGCTAGGTTCCTTTTCAAGGGACCTTGGTTGTTCCTTGGGGAGTCGTACCTTGATGCTTTAACCCTAAACCCTTTATTCTAAGTACGGGATGTTAAATCTATGACTCTAACCCTCATGTCAAGCTCTAGTTTATCTACTAAACTACGGGGTGTTACAATATCTCCCCCTTGAGAACATTCATCCTCGAATGACACTCTAAGCACTTTTTAAGGTCACGACTCTAGACTAGCAATCCATTATGCATGCAACTAATCTAAATGCACACAACCAAGGAGTAAAACTTTAACTCCAAGCTAAACATACTCAATGCAACATAAGGAGGTAGGAACTACATCTAACAACCCAAAATGCATGAAATTCTACATCTACTCATATTCAAGGAAGAACTACCATCTCCAAGCTAAAACATGCTAAACATACACTCATGGAGCCTATATGCAATTTACTCTCAAAAAGCATTCATTCAAGGAGGAATCTTTCCAATCGAAACTAAGGCATGCTCATCTATTCATTTCATGAAGTTCTATAGGCAACTCTACTCAATGCACTACAACATGAGGAAAAACAATGCACATAAGTCATTTCTATCAAGACCTAAGCTTTTTCATGAACATGCATATAAGTAAATCATGGCTACATATAAACACACAATGTCCTTTCTATCTAGGCACACCATCTCCCCCTTGGGAGTAAGCCTAAGTGGAGTTTCTAAGCACCATCACTTTTAATTCTAAGGTCGGATCAAGTTATCACTTAAGATTTCACCAAACATACCCAAAGCTCAAAATGGCCAAGTAGGGTTCTACTATCAACAACACATAACAATAATGTAGCCCACTCATACTCAAGACAACATCAAAGTCTAATTAACATATAAAGTCACAAAAGAGCAAACAACACTGGAATCTAAATAAAGCATAAAACACATACCGGTAGCAACATTAGGAGGTCACTCTTGTTCATTTCTAGCTTGAAGAACATAGAATCTATTATTCATTTGAGCATTCTCATCCGAACCACTAGTGGCAACTTGCTTACCCTCTCTTCTCATAGTTTTTGCCTTTGGGCAATCTCTTATCTTGTGGCCACTTTCACCACAACTAAAGCAACCCTCTCTACCGGCTAAACATCTACCCTCATGTCTCTTTCCACACCTAGCACAAGTAGGCCATAGGGAATCATTACTAATTACTTGTGGCTTAGGGTTAGACACCCTCTCTTCCTTATACTTAAAAGCATTATAAGTACCTTGTCCGAAAACCTTTGTCGATTCTTAGAGTGACCATGTCTATCAGACCCATCATGAAAATACTTATCATCATCCACTCTAAAACTCTTTTGCTCCCTAGATTTCTCTTTCTTGAGTTTTGACTCCTCAATTTATTGGGCATACACTATAAGATGTGAGATATCCATATCACCAACAAGCATTACCGTACAACATTCTTTTGCTACTAAGTCGGACACTCTCATCATGAACTTATTCATCTTATCCCTCGAATCCACCACTAAAGTTGGAGCATACTTGGATAGTTGGGTATATTTCAAGGCATACTCTTTAACAATCATGCTACCTTGCTTAAGGTTAATGAACTCTTGCATTTTAGCCTCCCTCAACTCTAGGGGAAAGAACCTATCAAAAAATGCCAACTTAAACACTTCCCACTCTATGGGACCCGCTCCTATCGGTCTTCTCTCTTTCCAGTGATCATACCATATTTGAGAAACACCTTTCAATTGGTAAGAGGCTAACTGCGCTTTCTCTACCGAAGTTAGCCCCATGATATCAAGTACCTTATAAACCTCATCTATAAACTCCTTAGGATCCTCCTCCACTTTGGAGCCATAAAACTCCGGAGGGTTCATCCTTATAAAATCCCTCACTCTTAAAGCCGCTGAATTCACATTAGGGTTCACCGAAGCTACAACCTCTCTATTGACTTGAGCCGTCACGGCTTGAGCTAGCATTTGGATAACTAACCTAAACTCCACATTAGTCTCATTCTCCCTTATAGGGTCAATTAAAGCTTGGGGAGAAGCCTCTTTCTCCACATTACCTTCCTCATCCCTCTTATAATTTGCCCTTGTATTAGGCATACCCTGAAAAACCATAGGGCATGGATTATGAGAAAGACCTAATAGAGCCAAACTCTATGGCATGAATTTAGAGAATGAAGAAGTGAGATTTCCTAAACATCCAATAGCCTCCTATTCACAAATGTGGTGCGCTTCACATTTAAGAACAAGACTCTACTAGACGTGGTTTGAGACAAACCTAGAACCATTCTAAACCTGGTGCTCTGATTACCAATTTTCTCACGACCCAGGGGTAGACCCTAGATGTAACATGGCACATAGAACCCCGAAGGACTCAATGTAAGCCATTTAGCATATCATAACATAAGATAATAGAAAAGTGTGGAAATTTAAAACATTTTTCATAACAATCGTAGTCTCATAAAATGAAGCGGAATTCATTAACACTTTGTCTCAAACCACCTAACATAACTTTGAATAACTCTTGGGACGCAACCCATACAATAGTCTAAAATATAAAAGAAAGACAAAAGGCAAATGGTGGCTTTATACTCAATGCTATGAGGACTCACTAATCTTCAACTCCTTGCTCCTACTAAGAACCTAGCCTTAAGATGGAACAAGATCGCCGGACCCTACATTTGATAAGAATGTAGGAAAGAGTATGCATTAGTACAAATTGTACTAAATATGATAGCTAGCATAATACCATAGGAGCATAACATAAGGGTTAGTCAACATGAATCATATGCCATAATCATAAGAGATACATCATGAAACATAAACTATAAGCATAAGATACAACAACATAGTCATATGCATAATCTCCAACATAGACTTAACATAAGCATTAGTCAACCCTTAGTCCATCATATCATGAGAGAACTATTTCTCAAGTAACCTCCAAGCATATTTGTGCAATGCATGGATGAGGCCCCATAATCCCACCCACACTAAGTATCCCTTTTTGGTCATCATATTCAAACTTACCATCTTTGGATCTCATCCTTAGGTTACTTCTCATAGACAAAGGAATCTTCACCTTTAGTTCAACATATCATGGAAGGCAACTATAGCAATAATCCAAGCTAAGCATACAAAATATAAGAGAACACTTCATAAGTAGCTTCAAGTCATACTTATGCAATGCATGGATAATACCCCATAATCCTACCCATATTAAGTATTACTTTTAGGCTATCATACTTAAATGATTACTATTAATCATTTCTAGACTACCAAGGAATAGCACCATATTAGTCTAGACCAAGCTACCAAGGAATAGACACCATATCGGACTAGACAAGCTACCATGGAATAGTCACCATAATAGGCTAGACCATGCTACCAAAGGAGGCATACTATCATGCAAGTCCAAGCTACACAAGGAAGGGTATTATTTCACCATCCTACCTACCAATGAAGTGGTTTGGGATAATCAAGTCACGCTACCATGCAAACATTCTATGAACACTAGTGCAAGCTACCCTTAGGAAGAGTGTGATTTCTCAATCTAAGGCTACCATGAGGTCTTATGCTCAAGCTACCCTTGAGATGGTCTTGTCTTACCAAGTCAAGCTATTCATGAAGGGATCTTATGTCACAACTTCAAGCTATTCTAGTCTAACATGCTTTGATTCATTTTAGGTGAGTAAGCCTTTCAACCTAGAATCATTCTATGTGAGAGAACCTTTCATCTCCTAGCTTATTCATTCCTAAGTGTGTATATGAGAATAGCCTTTCAACAACACAACAACATATCATAATCATAGACACTTCAATCTCAAAGTGTTCATAAAACATTTACATAAGTTCTATAAGAACATGCATAATCTCATACTTTCAAAATCTAGGTCATGTGGGTAAAGTCCTTCCACAATACCTCTATCTAGTAGTCTACCATTATCATATAAGGTTCACTCTTTAAGCCTTAACATACATAATTCAACATACTAGCTTTACTCTCAAAGCCCTATCAATCATCATTCATGCCTACAAGCCTTACTCTCAAAGCTTTACTTCTTACAATCATCATATATACCTAGATTTCAAGGCATTCTATTTACATGTTTCATTGTCAAGTGATTCTAGTCATATGTCATCATAAAGGTTCAATCTCAAGCCTTACTAGTCATGATCCATTATATATACTATAATGTAGTTCAATTCATGTCTACTTGCTTTTATTCTTGAACAATTACTATACATGTTATCAATTCTAGAAGATTACCTATAAATCCTCAATTTCTCCTTTACAAGGCATAAACCTACATAACTTCAATTTCATAAATTAGACTAGGGTTAGCCATGGAAAACATGTAATATCATTATAATATCATGATTCACTACTAATTCAATCATAAACAAGCAATATCCACTCCATTGGATTTATACTCAACATAACCCACAATATTGGAAGGAACCTTAACTTGAATTGGGGATTTCATCTTCACAATTGGGGGAATTCTAGGGGGTTCCATATATGGAAGTATCCCTGGATGAATAAGCTAACATATCTTGATTATAAAGCCTCAAAAAGCTTACAACAATGGATTCTTGACTTGACCTAGCTTGATATTCTTCCTTTTCTTCTTCACTTTCTAGAGAGAGAATATTTGACAGGGAATTGGGTTCTTTTTGGTGAATTGAAATAGCCATTTGGAATCACTAAATTAAGGATCTAAAGTCTTTATATAGGTGGTCTAAAATCTAATAAAATGACACCACTTAACCCCTAATTAATTCCGTAAAGTTCCATAATACCCCACTTAACCGTCTCAAACATGTACACTGCCTCACCCACGAGACCACACCCATGGTCCATGGGTGGACTCACGAGGCGTGCTGGTCATCCGTGGATGGTGGTCTGTAGGTGTAATTTAGGGTTCCTAACCCACGAGACCATCCATGAGGCGTGGACCCCCTATGGGGAGTGGGTGTACTGCATTGGGGCAGATTCTAGGGGGGTTTTGCTAGTGTCCTTTACAAGGGCCCTTGGGGAGTCGTACCTTGACGTTTTAACCCTAAACCCTTCATTCTAAGTACGGGAGGTTAAATCTATGACTTTACCCTCACGTTAAGCTCTAGTTGACCCACAAAACTATGGGGTGTTACAATATAACATGCTGAGACTGAATACTGAAGTATAACTGAAAACCAGGTCAAATGCACTAGAGTCTGACTGTAGGACTTACTATTAACGAGAATAAAATCACATGAGCTAAACGTAGAGTCCGATGTATACGCCCTATCAAGAGGACCCAATATACCTTTCCAAGGGTAAAAAGGCATGACTGTTCGATGTATACGCCCTATCAAAAGGACCCAATATTATTATACTTAAGAGGGCTACCACCATTAGGTCTACCGACTCAAGGTACATTTACACGTGAAAGGGCCACCACTATTAGGTCTACCGATTCAAGGTACATTATAAGGATAGATCATTGAATCCTCAAGAAGGGCCACCACCATTAGGTCTACTGATTCAAGGTTCATTAATCAACATTACTTTCATTGACACAAGAAGGGGATGTCTAAGCCTACCAATTCAAGATGTAACATTACATTGAAGAAACCTTTCACATATATCATCATCATTCATGAGTGTTAAATTAAGAATAACCTTTCAATGATAACACAATTGCATTCTAGACATGATCACATTACTTTTATTGAAATCATAAGCACATACATAACATCATAATCATACATCAATCCTTCATACTTTTCCCTTCAAGGCCATGAATCACAATTCACCAACACACCTAGAATACTACAATTTAGGCATGAATAATGACATAATTTAATAAACTAAATAAATATAGACTAAATCTCTTCACATGCTTCCATAATAAATCAATCCCAAATCACAATTCACAAATTAGTATTTTGGAGGAATCATGGGTTCATAGGGAAATTCCATCATAAAAAAAACATTAATTAATGAATTCAATCATAATTTATCATAATTCAACCCTTGAAAATGTTTATAAATTGAACCCATGACTAAGAGTGAAAACCCTAACTTTTGGGGGATTTTGGAAACTTTGAAATCATCTTTTGAAGGGGCTCCTTGGATGGAAACTAACCAAGGATGAAAACTACCATACCTTAATGTAGTTTTCCTCTATATTTGAGAAGAAACACCTTGGTTCTTTAAGCCCTAACCTCCACTTCTTCTTTGGGAACTTCTAGAGAGAGAAATTTTGGAGAAGATGAACTATTTTGGGTGTTTGGGAATAATGAAGTAATAAAGGTGTTTAAAGACTTAAAATCATTTATATACATGAATTAAAAAAATTAAAATCGACCCCATAAAATAAATAATTAAATAGGAAATTACCAATTGACCCTCGACTAGGCAACCCACTCACAGGCATCATGAGAGGGCTTCACGACGTGGTCAAGACCACAAGTCTTGGTCCTGCCCGTGGTCCTTGGGCAGTGGCTATGGCTTGGGGGTCTTGGCCAAATTAAATTGGAGGCATGACCACGAGGCCTCCCATGATCCGTGGTCAAGACCACGAGTGGTGGTGAAGGTCGTGGTCTTGAGGCAGTGCCTAGGCTTCAAAGCCTTGCCACCATGTGCCTAAGGGGTCTTCATGAACACCCTTCACGACTCGTCGAGGGCACCACGTGTCGTGGTGGTACCCGTGATTCCTTGACCAGTAGCTCCCTCAATCTCACACATACCCCAAGAGGCTAAGGTACCCCACGAGCCTTCCCATGGCCCATGCTCATGACCACGAGCTGTGAAGTGGATCGTGAAGGGAAGCCTTGGCTTGTCACCTTTTTGGGGCACACTGCCTCACCAACCACGGGTGGCACCACGACTCATGGTGGCCACCATGGGTCGTGAAGACCCTCGTGGTCATGGTAGGCAGTGGCTAGGCTAGTTTTAGGCAGCCTTGGCCCCCTAACCATGGCCTTCACCCAAAACCTTTGGCCCTTGCCTTTAACCCTTGACGTTAAACCTCACGTTTAGGCTCTAGTTCAACCTACTCATTTCTGAGGTGTTACATTATCTCCCCCTTGGGAACATTCGTCCTCGAATGACACATTAGACACCTTACAAAATTATAAACTCAAGACTAGCAGCCCATCATGCATGACACATCAATAAAATGCACAAATCATAGGAGGAAATATCAACTCCACATCAATAAGCTCAATGCAACACAAGGAAGTAGGAATTACATCTACAAACTCATTATGCACGACACATCAACATTTCTCATTTCATTAGAGGAATTTCCTTCTCCAACACACATCATGCTCATCACAACATCATTAAGCAAATTATGCAACTCTTCTCAAAGTCACTTTTAAGCATGTTCAACAATTCAACTCATGAAGCATTTAGGCAACTCATTATAGATGCACATCAACATGAGGAATAAAAATCATGAAAACTCAATTTCTCATTAAACATAGATTCATCAAGAACATGCATATCATAAGGATATCATGGAAACACATAAATCACACATGACTCCAAAGCATGAAATAAGCCATAAGGAAATCTTGGTCTCAAGCTTTAATAGGAATAGAAGAAAGTGATAAGGATATCGAAACTCTCAACAACCTTACTATCCAAACATACCATCTCCCACTTGGGAGTAAACCCATACTAAGGCTAACATCAAAATAGCATAGGGATCTCAATAAAACATTTACAACTTTAAGGAACTATCAACATACCGGTCCCTTCATCCGGAAGGGATCATTTATCCTCTCTAGCCCGAAGTGCATAGAAACGACTATTCTGTGGAGCATTAGGATCCGGGCCATTAAGAGAAGCTTGTTTGGCCTCTCTTCCCTTGGCGGTAAGAGTAGGGCAATCTTTCACTTGATGATAAATCTTCCCACAACCATAGCACCCATTTGTACCGGCTAGGCACTTCCCATGATGCTTCTTTCCACAATTGTGTCAAGTAGGTTTAGAAAATGGAGGTCCACCACTTTTCTCTTGGTTAACCCTAGGAGTGCTTGAAGAATCTTGGTTTGGAGCTCTCTTTTTAAACCTTGGTTGACCTTGCTCATCGGATATAACTCTCTTCATCTCCCTATTTTTCCTTTTATGTTTGGACTCTTCAATCGATTGAGCATATACCATAAGTCTAGAGATGTTAATAACTTCATGGAGCATTGTTGTACGACATTCTTCCTCAACTAGGTTAGAAACACCCATCACATATCTACTCATCTCATCCCTTGGGTTAGACACCAAAGATGGAGCATACTTAGACAAAAGGGTAAATTTACAAGAATACTCTTGAACATTCATGTTACCTTACCTAAGATTGATAAACTCCTCCACCTTAGCTTCCCTCTTCTCATGGGGAAAAAACCTATCAAGGAATGCTTGCATGTACACTTCCCAATCTATAGGCCCCGCTCCTACCGACCTATTACTCTTCCATTGAGTGAACCAAACTTGGGCAACATCCTTCAATTGATAAGTGGCTAGTTCCGCTTTTTCTATAGAAGTCACCCCCATAACATTAACTACCGTATACACCTCATCCAAAAACTCTTAGGGATCCTCTCCCACCTTGGAACCAAGAAACACCGGAGGATTCATCCTCATAAATTCCCTTAACCTAGAAGCCATAGTGCTCACAATAGGGTTCATATAAGTCTCAACACCCCTATTAGCTTGGGCCATGATAGCTTGGGCTTGAGTAGTTACGGCTTGAGACATCATCAAAAGAGCCGACCTAATTTCCTCATTTGTCATAGCCGGAGGATCAATAGGAACTTGGTTGCCTTGAGGAACTTGGGGACCTTGGGGAGGAACTCCCTCATTGACATTTCCCTCTTCCATCCTTCTTACGTACGCCCTTCTTGTATGGAATTTAAAACTTTTCTTTAAATCCATACAATCGAAATATCATTTAAAACAGCGGAAGTCTACTAGTCTCACATGGCCATCTAAAAACATCTTGAGTCAAAACTAGGGTCACGGCCCTTACAATAGAAAGTCTAATAAATGTCTAGTACAATGAAGATATGAAATGACAATAAAGCACTTGTCCTCGGATCTATGAGGACATACTACAAACTTGATGAATAGTCAACTCAAGCTTGAACTTAGGAGAAATCAACTCAATTGCCAGAACCTACACTTGTAGAAAAATAGAAGAAATATGGGTTAGCACACAAAAATGTACTAAGTATAATAGCCATGCAAAAATCATGCTTAAAAAGGACATTTTGGTTAAAACCATGCATTATGCCAATTTCTTTAGAAACATCATGAGCATTAGTATAAGAGGCATAAGATACAACTATAATCATCATATAAGTCATTACATCGCATTAGAACCACTACAAGAAAATGTACATACGGCAGCATTAATTTGGTTACATTTGAAACAAATGTCGAAAAATAAAGAATTTTACGATATTTAGGTACAAAATGTCATAAAACAATGACTTGGATGTCAAATGTCGTAAAAAAATGACATTTGGTATTAAATATCATAAAAATAATGACATTTGGTCCAAAATGTCACTATGATAATGACATTTATTTCAAAATGTCATTGTTTTGAGGGACATTTAGTGAAAATGTCATTTAAATGATGACATTTGCTACAAATATCAAATATAATATGACATTTACTACAAAATGTCATTGGTTTTAGTGACATTTAGAAAAAATATCGCTTAAATAGTGACATTTAATATGAATGTCAAACATATGATGACATTTACTGACAAATGTCATTGATTTTAGTGACATTTAGAAAAAATGTCACTAAAATAGTGACATTTGTTGTAAAATGTCATTGATTTTAGCGACTTTTAGCAAAACTATTGCTAAAATAGCGACATTTCATACAAATGTCGAATATATTATGACATTTATTGCAAAATGTCGTTGATTCGATCGACATATAGTGAAAATGTCACTAAAACAGTGACATTTTTATACAAATATTGAATATATTATGTCATATATTGAAAAATGTCATTGATTTTTATGACATATGATGAAAAGTACTATTAAACGACTACAACATTTTATCTCTACAACCACCCTAGAAAAGTGTGGCCTAAACTATGAAAAAGTGTGGCCTTTGATAAAAGGCCACACTTTTTGACTTTAAGCCACGCTTTTCCAGGGGTGGCCGAAAGAAGCGTAACCTTAGTGTTTAGGCGACACTTTTCAAGTGTTGCCTTATCAGCTACGCTGAAAAGCGAAGCCTAAAAGGCAAAAAGGCCACGCTTTGCAGTACCTCATATAGCAACATTTCTATCTTATACAACTACACTTCCAAGCGTGGCCTTTGCTTCCTTATTGCCCACGATTTTAAAGTGTTGCCTTTTCTATCTTATGTATGACAACACTTTGAAGTGTAGTCCTTTCCCATGTGCATACCACAATTTACAGTCCTTTGGCTACACTTTTAAGTGTGGTAATATTATTTTGGCTATAAAATATTTATATGCCACAATTTCTAATTAAAAAATACCAATATTGTTTTGCAATAAATAATCTCAAACATTAAATTAGCTAATAAGTAATTCAAATATATAGATTTGCAATAAACTTCAAAAGATAGTATATCTTGTGTACATACACATACTTATAAAACAATATTCTAAATATGTGTACACAATAGTTCAAAAAGTACTCTTACAATAGTTCAATATATTCTAGCAATGAATATATTTCACAAAATCAAATATAATGTATTCAAATTTTTACAATAGTTCAAAACTCTTCATTATCCACTTCCACTTCAATGAGATCAAATCGACTTGTGGCGACCCTTCAAATTTGATCACCTCCATTTCCCTACACATTTAAAAAGAAATTAACAATCCAAACAAATCATGTACAACAAATCAGATTGTAGCAGTTATAGAAGTTATGTTGGAGTGAAGGGTCTTGTATAATAAAAGTATAAAGTTACTATAACCCAAAAAAGAGACATGAACTTCATGTCTCTTTTTGCTTTTTCTTCCTCCATATTCCTAAAGGAAAAAGTGTGGAGTGCCACACACATCTTAGACTCAGTTTACCAACATAGTTACTTAACATCATAAAAGATATTTATACAATCAAGTCACTTCGATAACAAATAAATCACTATAATAAAATTATTTGGTTACCTAGTACTAGCAAGTGGAAGTTGAGAGAGTGGTAATATGAAAGGGAAGCAATACTGCAGTCTTCTCTAAAACAAGTGAGAAGGGTATCTTCATGGGTATAGTGTATATGAGTTTCTCCCAAGTCTAAGATTAAATGTAATTGTTATGTTATTTTCTTTCCAGATGAGCTGAAATTACTGATGATTGACCTCCAAATGATTAAATACTCATAACTAGAAATCTTTATTTTACTACATAGGAAAATGCAGAGCTATTTCACATTTTATTTCAGCATACACTTCTACTAGGACTAATCTCACAGCTTGATCCTGAGATAATTCAGTGCAAGTACTTGAGTCCTAAAAGAGTATCCCACTTTACAGCCAAGGAGTGTTAAACTCTACATCTCCCAGTAAATCGACGTAGCAGTAGATACCATTGCAGTTCATAAGACATCTGTAAATCGCAATATAGGATGATGGAAAAAGAGGAAACTCAACTCCAACAACACCAAGACACTCTACT